>PYUH01000145.1:850353-886707 GCA_016808085.1 Suaeda aralocaspica
AAAAAAAAAAAAAAAAGCACTGCAAATGATACAAAAAAATTTGTTTCCAGGAGATTAGGTCTCTTTGAACAATCATACATCCATTTAAGTTCATTTTTTGGTATTTAGAGAGCTACAAGGACAGTGATGAGATTTGATTCCAAAATCTTCAAGAATCAAGAAACTGTAACCAACTTAGCTACCCTTTAGTCTAATCCCTTTAAGTTCGTCATTAATTATAATTCATTAAAAAATATTATACAAGTAGCAATGATTAGTACCATGATTGAGCGCACGTCAACCACTTGGATAGACATTAAAAACATTGCACAACACAAAAGATGAAATGGAGAAAACAGTATTTTAATTATTATTATTATTATTATAATTATAATTATTATTTTTGGCATAGAAAGTCAGAAGGATAAGAACATAGGCTTACATAGCCTAAAACTCCCTGATAAAATAGTAAGGCACACACTTAATTAGGAACTTAGGGGGGTAAATACAAGATGGAAATAACAGATAATGCATCGAAGGGGTGCAAGTGTAATGCCTTAGAATTTCTGATCAAAAGAGGGCCTTATTTGGACACTAACTGATTCACCCACGTCCGTTTGTATTATAAATGTAATTAAGTAGTTTATTGCGAGTAGATTTCATTTAAGTATCATGTATACTATGTTTCTACATAAAATAAGTTTCGGGTTTAACCATCTCACGCTAGCTTATTGTAAACCAGTAAGTTACACAATCACAACGTAATTCGATTACCTCATCTTGTAACGTTATTAGTACCCGATCTTATATTATGCTCGCCTTTATTGATAACACGCAACGATATAATTAATGCTAAGACTCGAGACTAGAATTTACCAACAATTTCAAGGTAGACTCAAAGACTTTTGGGTAAGTTATTGGATTCAATCTCAAGACAAGGTCAAGGGTTCCACAACAATTATTGATGGATTTGATGCCCAACTGCCCATATTATTGGGCCTGGGTTTTCTAAAACCAAGTGTTTTTTCTCCACAGAGCAACAATCAATCTTTATCGCCAATTTTTTATCAGTTATAACCTTGGGTTTTTGATGATTATTTTTAAATATCAGCATTTAACTTGTCTTTTCAATAAACACGTTAATATGATATTGACTATCTTTATTTTATGTACGTAGTATTGATTAATGAGCATATATGTTGAAAATCAAGTGTTGTCACATTCAAGAAATGTAGGAGTGAGTAGAAAGGGGAACAACAAGAAAAGCACAATTGACTTGGCCCAAATCAGAAACAACCCAAACTTGACTTATGGCCAAAATTGATATAAATTTTGTAATGTCAACGTAAGATGACCGAGTATTTTCAGGGAAAGAGTAGTTTTGAATCGTCTCAAAGGAGTGTTTTGAGCCGCGTTTAAATAATGAACAAAAATCAAATTGAATATGCGAAAATCAATACCAAGATCACCTAGAATCAAGAGGAAAGCTCTAATCAACCGAGTTAGCTCTCACTTTTTGATGTGGATTGAATACACTTATAACTCTATAAGAGTATATGTACTATGATGATTAAATTTACAATGACCGGAACAAGCAACCTATTAGCCACTGCTAGCCCAATGAAAGGTCAAAAGAGAGAACATTAGAACATAGCATATTGATATTAGATCCTTTATAAAATCATCCACTAAAATGCCAAAATCTGATCAGTCTCTTTCGCCCCTGAGAAGTATATTCCCATCCCACAGGTGGCTACTGAATCCATTCACTCATTTTCATACTAAAGACCCCCTCTATTACCCCCAGAAAGGAATATAATGTGTATCAAAAAAGCCGTCTTTAATCCAAGATACTAAACCCATCAAAAGTCACTCCAGAATAAGTGTATCACTCCTCGAATCAAATCCACTCCAAGAGATATGTACATCGCTCCAGCCTCAACAAGCTATCCAAATTAAAAGGGTGATCAAGTGTATCTTACTACGCTTTTCTCTGAAAAAATTATCCAAGATGCTCACTTATTACTCAAAAGAATGCATATACCAAAACTGTGTAAATCTCCAATGATGCAGTCTTCTCTTGTCAATACAGTTGAGCTAATCAGTGCTGGTCCTAAACCAGATTCTAATGGCATCTATGTGTTTGATCTCACACCAAAGTCCGTGCTCATAAACAAGCTTATTGCTTGATTGATCAAGGAACTAGCATGACAGAGCTCAAATCTAGTACATATAGGAAAACATATACAGCGCTCAAGTACCCTAAAACTGAGCCCCAAGCACATAACTTTATTCATCAAAGTGCAATGAGAAAGCAGGAAACATAGTACGGAACTTAATGCGAAAGCTAACAGTAAATTAGAGTTGAATAGAGAGAGTGAGAAGCTAAGATTAAATGATGCAAACCTTTAAAAAATATATAGTATATACTCAACATCTTGATATAAAAAGTAAACTGATAAGCATTAAACTGAATTATTCGACACTTTGGCACAGAAAAATATCAGGGCAGACACAAAGATAATGCATTTAAGCACACCAGCATCATGTCCTAAAACAAATGAACATATAATTGAGGCTAGATGATTTATACGAAATGAAGTTTGAAGGCTGACATACAAACTAATACTAAAAAGTTATGCTTACTGCTTACATTTAGGGAGCCTTCAAAACCTAGAAACATACTGCAGCTCTCTTGGAAAATTTCCCGCTCCATGTCAAGCTGTCAAACCAACTTCGCATAATCTGTCACACCTTCAAATATTGAGCAAAAATACGATCCTCGACTCCACCTCCGTAATGTGATAGTGGGCAAAACAATTGTCACAGCCCGATGTGGATAAATGTACATCTGCACAAACTCAATAATGTAATAGTACACTCCCCACTTCCAAGGGTTCCTCAAATTACCAAGGCAGAAGTAACATAAGGTCTGATTTAACATGTATAAGTCTCCTCATTGTTTCAAAGAATATCAACTAAAAGAAGCCTAATTTCTGAAAAAACTCATTATGATTGGTCTTGAAGCCCATAAATATTGCCGATTACTCCAATGATGCCAACTATTCCAGCCACTATCAGCATGGTCCATGAGAAAAACTTCTCACCCCGACTTAACGTCTGCCCCTGCCCATCCATTCGTAATGCAATAAGACATGGAAATAGGAAACCCAATGAAACCGCTGTTGTTGCACCAGTAAACTTGAAAGCAGTCCAAATACTTGGAATCATTGTTGAACCAAGATACAGCAAAGCCAACAACACTGTAGTCAGGATATAGAGCCTTTTCTTGCTCTCTGATATGGCTGAATTCTTAAATATCAAAGCATTGACTGCCTCCCGTAGCGAGAAATGAATAACTGGGAAAACAAGAACTAAGTGAAGGATATATCCTATCCTAACTATGTAATTCAAAGTAGAACTGTAAGGAATTCCAAGATCTGTATCAAAATTGGTGAGAACATCAGACTCAGTGTTCTTCCCGAAAAGCAAGTACCCAGAAAAGGCAGTAAAACCATAAACCACTACAGTGACGAGGGTTGTGATTCTTACTACACGATTCATCTTCTGAGGAGAACGGCCATCAAGCTCATTATAAATCGGCTGCACATTAAAGTGACAAACATAAGCATTTGTCATCACCGGGATCACCACAAGCAGATTTATAATCGCCGCCTTAGAACTAAAATCCGGAGTCATCCTAGGAGCATCAATCTTCCCTTCAACCACCTTAACAAGCGCAATGGAACAAGTCACCACAACAAACACCACCGCAAGTGCAACAGAAGCAGCCGAAGTCAAACTCAACGAATCAATCTTCTCCAAAGCACACAAAGGCGCAAGAAAGATCAACAACACCACCAAGATCACAAGCTTCCTCTGATCCCAAACCCCAGTCCCCATCATCTGATCAAAAACTCCAACATGATGATACGAACCGGACATCACATCCCCTATAATGATCAAATACACAACCAAAACCCCAGCATTGTTGATAATAATACAAATTTCGGATAAAACCCTAGCGGTCCGACCTAGTGCAACCTCCACAACCTCCCCATATGACACTGCTTTGTAATGCACAGCAAACCTAACAAGCAATTCCACACTGATTTCGGACAAAACTCCGATTATAACAATTAACACTAATCCAACACCTAATCCAACCACTCCCATAGCAGCAGGCAAAGCCATAATGCCAGCACCAATTATAGAAGTAGTTAAATTAAACACAGCACCTGGTACTCCTGACCCTTTCCCTATTCCACCGACAATTAAAGGGTAATTATCCATTTCACAATCATCATTATCATTCTCATTAACCCCTTCATATAGATCAATTACCCCATTTGAGGGTTTTGTATACCCATTACTAGTTATTGGTATTAATGATGTTGAATCATTGTTTTGCATCTGTAATTCTACATATTTTTCTCTTGGAACTGCTGAATACCCACTTTCCATTTTTCCAAATATAACAACAACAACAACAATTATAATCTACCAAATACAATAATACTAATTATACCCACAATTTTAAACTATCAATCAAACAATTATAAAGATTCAAACTTTAATGAAAATAACAAAAATATTTCAAACTTACAGATCCAAGATTGATTGAGTAGTAATGTTGGGGTTCATAAATTAGGCTTAAAGATGAGATCTTTAGTACTAAAGTTTTGATTTTTATCAAGAATTTGTGAGTTTTTGCCTAGATCTAGGAGAAAAGAAAAAAAATAACAATGAAGAAAGAAGGAGAGTCAACTAATTAGAAATTTCTGAATGATGTGTGAAAACTTAATATTAATAATTTTAATATTAATATGAAAAGGAAATTCGGAGAAATTTCTTATTCGACGATTTTGATGATTAAACTATTTATCACCGTCAGATTTAATATAGGATTTTTTTATATTTTTTTTTTTGGGTTTTTTAAAACACAAGCAAAGGATTTTTTTTTTTTTTTTTGGTGTGTTTGAGTTTGGGAACAGCTAACAGATTAACAGAGTTGGAAGTAGTACTTTCTTTGTGAGCGAAGTCAGGTTAGTGAAACAAGTCTTTCAGTAAAATGTGAGTTTTAAGCATAACTTCCTTCTTTAAGTTTTGAATTTGACCCAACAAATAAAACTGTTTTCGAAGCGTTACGTAAGAAATTACCTGTTAAACAGTTATATTTGCAATAAATTATAGTAAATAAAAAGATGTTATATTTTACAAAATTTGTAACGTACAGTAAACTATAGTTAGATGAATGCAATGTTATTTTTTAATATTGGCGTAAGGATAAATATTACATTTATTTGGATGAAGATTATATTTTATTGTTAAATCTTTGTGATTAAGTTTTTCAATATTTTGTAGCTAAAGAATGTATCTACTCTTTTAATGATCTTCTAAATTGTAGGAATAGAATATAATCAACATGATGTATGGTACCATTTTTGCAAGTTTTTTTAAAAAAAAAAAAAAAAAAAATACAATATTTTAGGAAAATAATAATTGATAATCGAATAAGAGGAGTATTCATGCACTACACATGAACATATTAAAAGTGTTTATGTAAAAATAAATAAAACTTTTTCTCTGATAATAAGGACTAAAACTTATCTAGTTTATATGATTGGTGATTTGGTGGTTAGTGAAAGAAGATTATGGTGAGCATGATTTAGAATAGGCCTTCAAGCCAAATTTTGTTTTGGTTAGTTAAAAACAAAGCTTTTTTAAAATTTAATTATTATTAGTCGTGTACAAAAATAAAGTCGTGCTCTTATCTGCTTTGTTTTTTTTTTTTTCTTTAGCTTTTTAAGAGTCAAAAAAGTATGATTCGGATATTATTACCTTTTAACATTTGCTAGAAGTTTATGAGGAGCAAATTTTAAGTAGGAGCTAATCCAACCCAACTCGAATAAGATTTGACTCTAATAGTAAAAGTTCATTTCAGATCGAACAAATAACCGTCCATTTTTCTTATTTATGATGTTGCAAGAAATATAGAGCGAAATCAAAAAAAAATGTGCAGTTTATGAGTTATGGTTGATGTACTTGCTTGGTATGTTGGAAAGAAATACTCCGTAACAAATATAACAATATCAAATGTTTAATATTGTAAAGTCTCAAATGCTACGTAAGTACGTAACTACATACACTTTTTTAAAGGGCTTCTTTGTTCAAGTAGGCAAGTGACTAACTGATTGCTAAGTAACCTATGACTTTATTGGTGAAACTTGAGCTTCAAAATACCCTTAACAAATACGGTAATTAATTAGGTAGTAGAATATAATATATAATATAGTAGTTTTAAAATAAAAGAAAAGGGAATTAATTAAAGGTTCATAAATGCTATATTTAGGTACACATCTATGAACTTTATTGGTGTTCTTTTGCTTCAATAGCCATAAACATATTTAAAGCAAGCAAATAAAAACTTAACACTTTGCACAAAACACAAGTTCTATTAATAAATTAATATGCACTAGTTAATTAAGTTCATGCGATTCTCTTTAATAGAATATTACTCAACATTTTCTCTTAAACGTTGCTTCCGGCCATCACTAAATGCCTGTCAAATTGTTGCTTATAGTCAATTAATGAATAATCAATAATTAATTAGGAACCTCACATGCATGCAATTTGTTATGTTTGTCACAAGGCCATCATCTTTATCAAGTTTGTGACTTACTACGCCTATTAATGATTCAAGTGATGTATTCATGTACGTCTATATGCTATAATTAATCATCCGATATATATAATATTAGAATATATTGTCTCGGTTTAGTTTGTTAAAGACTATATATATAATCCCCTAGAGACCAACCTCAATGCTTTTGGTGAAGATTGAATTCATGGCTTATCTGCAGTATTAGAAAGCCGACCTTGACCATTGGGTCAAAGCCTCATTCTCAATACCATATACTACTATTAGATTAGTAGTGGTATGTGGATCATTATGTTTATACTATATTAAACCAATCTACTATATTCTAGTCTAGTACTTTGCATGATCTACACAATACAAGTACATAAATATGGTGTAGATCATTTTGATAAAGTAAAACATAAGTACAATAAGAAGTACAATTACAACTTATGAGTTAGTGCTGTGTTATAGTCTTATAGGTATAGGCTCGACATGGGTCTCGTGTGACAAGCCAAGCGGACTGATAAAACTTTGTGTCGTGCTAAGCCCATGTGAAGTTGATAGAAATAAGGCTCATGCACATCACGATTCACGTTTCACGCCAGGCTGATGCATGTCATGTCTTTATATTTTATTGAAGTTTCTACTACGCATATAATATGATTATTTTGTTAAAAATAGGTATGCCAACATGCTAGCCAATAACCCGTCGTGCTTGTGCCAATTTTTTAAGTGTTGTTCATGCAAATTCATGGCTCATCAACTTGTCTTTCATGTTTTACCAATTACGGGTTCGTGCTGGTAAGGCCATGCTTATCTCTACTTCAAATCTTTAGAAATATATTTCTACTTTTCGCTTACTTTATCTCATAGCATATACTATTCTGATCCAAAGTGTGAAAGTAATATTATTATTATTATTAACCTCTTTTTTTCATCGCTAAGCTATATTAGAAGTTCAGAATTATACGAGTTATTAGTGACGGAATTAGTGTAAGGAAGTAGCCAATAATTTGTGTAATATGGGTCAGAAGAAATATTACATATAGATTCATATAATTGAGAGTTTAGTGTATATATCTACTGATAATATGAACTACATAATACCGATATTATTTAAAGGATAAAAATGCTAAACATAGCTATTTAAAAAAATAAAAAAAATCGCATTAATAATCCCCCCAAAAATCCCCGCAAAACAATCAAACCCAATAAAATTTCCCGTTAAATTACCGTTAAAACATTCATCAATCAACCTGCGTTTGATTACTTCATAAATTAGGGTTCATGTCTGAAACAAATCGCGCAATCGATGCAAAAAATTGGGGTTAAATTTTACAACATTGAATGACGTTTTCGCGGGTTAGGGTTTCCAATTTCAATAATTTTTCAAAATCCCCAAATTTTAACGTTAGCTAACCTAGTTTCCCATAATTAGGGTTTTCAAAGTTGAACAACAACAATATAATTGAAATTGAAATTGAAATATGAGTAGATTATCGTTTAGACCTCGTCCTCTTGACATTCATAAGAAACTTCCAATTGTTAAATCATTCAAAGATTTTGAAGATGATGATACTCCTACTTCTACTCGTAATTCCCAATTGTTTCGACTTGTTGAGCCTGAGAATGAGGTAATTAATTTATCTATTAAATTCTGTTATTTTTTTGTTTTTTTTTTTTTTAAATATTTTGTTGATAAATTTTAGTTTTTTTCTTCTGAAATATGTTTTTTTATTGGTTGAATTTGTTTGATCATTTAAATTGAGGGAAATTATAAGCTTAAGAATGGTTTATTTAATCATGTTTTTGTAAGAATAAAAATGTACTTAGGTTAGTTAAATATGATTAGTGATTACTATCATACTATGGTATTCAATTAACATTATAAGCTGTACGCAATTAGAATTATGAGTAATGCGTTGCGGAATTGTGGATTTTTCGGGTTTCAGTATGTCTTGATTGCTTGCTGGTTCTCTTGTGAGCTCTGGTGATGTACTGATGTTATGTTTAGCTTCACGCTCATGGGGATTTTGTTAGTTTTCAGTATATGGGTTTGTTTTACGCGCGTGTGAAATGCAAGTAGGGAAGTGTATTTGGGACAAGGGAGCGTAATGCTGGTTGTTTAAGCTTAAGACTTGGGAATAGTCGATGAACTTTATCTCCTCGTGATAGGAAATTTGAGAAGCTAGTGATTGTGATCCATAGAAGATTGGTGCTTACTGCTTATGTGTTGATATTTGGAATTGTTTTTCAGGTTCATCATGTCCCCAGTAAGAAGGCGGCAGCTGAAATTCCTACCCCGGAATTTGTTGTTGTTGACACATATGAAAGAGATTACTCCCCCAGCTTTTGTCAACCAACGTCATATATTCGTGCCAGAGGAGGTTTGTACTATGGCTCTATTTTTTAATTTTTTACTGTATATCGAAGCAATGAAGCATATTTACTGAATTGTCTATTGCAATGATTCTCGGTTTGACTTGCCATTTGCGTGTCTGTAATTCTGTATCCACCTATATTAGATGTATTTAGCTACTTGGGTGTGATCATTGAAGTATTATAAGAAACTGTAGAAAAAACTTCCCATATCAATGTTGGATATTTCTGAGATTCGTTCAAGGATTTTGAATTATGTAATTGAGATGTTTGTGAATATCTGCAGCACGAGCTGAGCTGGGTGAATTCATTGAATATGACTTGGACATTGAGGATGAGGAATGGCTTCAAGAATTTAATAAAGATAAGAAGAATCTGATGGCTGAAAAGTAATGCGATAAAAACCAATTCTTTCTTTTTTCATGTTTAGTTTAGGTTGCATTCGATTGCTCTGTTTGGTGTTGTGAGCATTATTATATTTTTTTCCAGTAGTGTTGGTTTTTACTTTTATTCAAGTTTCTATTGTTTTAGCATCCTTACCTTTTGTTTTGTTTCTAATTATATCACCTTGCTTGTGGTTTAGGTTTGAAAATTTTCTTTTTAAGTTGGAGGTTCTTGATCATAAAGCTCGAGAAAGGGCAGGTATTATAACACCAACCCTTGGTTCACCAATTCCTGTCCTTCTTCAGATTGATGCTGCAGCTGAGGTGTGAATGATGGCTGTACTTTTAATTTGTTATGTTTTCCTTATCGCCTTATTCTAATGACTCTTTTTTTCCTTTTAAGTTTAATTTTCCATTTATGGAATTGTAGGCCTTGCAATCTCAGCCAATAAAGTTTGCTGTTCTTGAATCTGTTTATTGGTACTGGAAGGAGAAGGTATGCTTTCAGCTTTGGATTTCCTTTTTGCAGTACTAGTATTTATGATTTTCAAAAATCAAAATCTTGTATGATATGAAGTAGGCAAATGTTGTGATAGATGACTAAATTTATTTTGTGGAGGTTATGGAAGATGATTTTCCCCCCGTCATTTTGTAATGGATTGCCTTCCAAAAACCGGCCTATAACATGAGTTTTGAATCACCTTGCTTCATTGGCATGAGCTTTATGTTACTGCTTTGTAATTCTTTGTGCTCAAATTTTAGTCATTACAAATATTTATAATCTGATTTATCTTCACAATACCCTTGAATTGCAACGATGAATTGGTGAAGTGGAATATTCTTCAGTATGTTAATTCACCCTGTGATGGCCATGAATGCAATGTATCAATAATAGGATTGGAGAATTGGAACTGAAAATTAAACATGATCTTCATGGCACTACAACTGTATTTTAGGCTTTGAGAATCGCAACCAAAAATTAATTATGTTTCTCACTGGCTTCACAATTGTACTATACCCGGCTGTTTAAAATGGATTCAATGTGATCATTATTGTATTTTTTGCTAGTTGGAACATTTTTTTTGTTTCCATTTCTAATTTTATATTTGAAAGCAGACCTTTTCTCTCTTTCATTTTATGCATGCAGCATAAATTTGGTATAAATAGACTTTAGGTTCACCCAGTCACACTTGTGAAGCACTTGCGCAATACTTAATTATGTCTTTGCTTCAGTATTATTCTTTGGGTTCAGATATCTCTATACATCTTTCTGCTTTAGTTACAATTTCAGGAATTATGATTGTGTTGATTTTCTTCTCTTTTTTCTGTCATAGCGAGAGCGGTGGCAAAAGCCTATCCTTCGACGCCTGCAGGTTAGTCTCATACCTTTGCTTCTGATTTATTTTGCAGTGATATTCTTATACCTGTTTGATTTGATTGATTTTTCTTACAGCCACCTCCTCCTGTTAATGATACAAATCCATACAATGTTTTTAGACCACGAGAGAAAGCCCACAGACTCCACACAAGAAGGGTGTGTACCTATATTGGTTTTTGAATCCACGTTCAGAATATGTTACTTATTAGCTATATTTTCTACATCTAGTCTTTTGATATACTATAATATTTCTGAAATCATTTGCCTTGGTGTAGATGCAAAGGAGGGAGAACAATGTGCAGTCTTTTGAAAAGCTTCGTCAGGTAAGAGAACCCTATCCCTTGATCTTCTGTCTTTACATTTTAAAGCCAATCCTGGATGATCAGAATGTTTGCTAAAACTCAGAACCCTTAGAGGACAGTGTTTTGAAACAGAAATTACATGACTTTTATTGGCAAACATATATATGTTATGACTGTATATCCAGTCGCACATGGTAATCTAGTGAATACGTTATTTGAAAGGAGTGTCCTTGTGTTTTGTTTCTGTTGGTGTTTTGGGGAGTTCTGAATTAAAATCCAAAACTGTTACAGGTTAGACGCAATCTTGACCAGGCAAAAACCATCTTGGAAGCTCTGATAAAGGTATTTTCTTTTTTACTTGAGGCCTCATTTTTCAATTGTTTTTTGAATTTTTTGTGAACCTTATTCTGTTCCCGTGTCCTTTTCCTTTTAATTCATATTAAGCTTTTTTCTTACTTTTCATGATTGTGTGCAGAGAGAAGAGAAAAAGAGGGATGTAATGGAGACTGAAGTGAGCCTTCAGAGGATTCAGTTGAAGTACAAGGTAATTTGGATATTTTCTAAGATTTCTTTGACTGGAGTAGCTTCTTTACTACACTTACATTTGTGTAGCTATCCCTTTGCCTTTGGTATCTCTTGTTAGTGAGTACTTGAGTATGCTTCCTTAAACTATCGTGAGTGTACAGTATTTACTTTATTGTCAGACTAAAAACTAAAATGTAATATGGTTCTGTAAACAGTGAAAGTCAAAAGGAAACTATTTCCATACAATTCATTGAATAAGTGGGACCTGCTAACCTTGTGAAATAGGCTATGTTCTGCTTTTAGAAGCCCGAAAAAGGACTTACAATTGTAACTGATGGTGGCATACAAATATAGTATATGTTTACCGTCAATTATTCATCAAGATATTCATGAGTTGATGTATACACTGCTATTTGATTTGTTGTGTTAAACCTTGTTCTTTAGGAGTCAATTTCTCAATTGCTGCTCTGTAAATGGTATGTTTTCTTAATGATGTCAATATGTAAAGTTTCTTGTAAGGCTAATGTTGCCAGGAACACAACAAGTTTTTTTTTTTTTTTTTTTTTCAAAGATGGGGTTAGGAAGGCCCTCTATTAATTTTTTTCTAACTTCTCCTATTTCCATCTCCTTCATTATGACAAAAGTTCCATGATGCCTTTTGTTCTACAGCATGAAACTGAGCTCCTTGAGGACAGCTTTCTCCTTCCATCGTTTCAACCGTTCTCCAAGCTAGGTGCAAGTGAAGATGAATTTATGGATCAAGAAGAAGCTGCACACAACCAAATCCCTGTCCAAGCTGGTAGAGGACCAACTCCGTTTGTTGATTCTAAGCCAGTGATGGTTCCGTCAGGAAGCCTGAGGCATGATTTGAGATGGCGAAATGTAGCAAGTAGCTGGATTCGTAGAGTGGTAAGTACATATGTTTATACTGTTAGTTTTTTCAGCCCTTAAGATCTTTTAATACAATGAAAGCGTGAATAAGCATTATTTACATACTCATGGAAAGATGGATACTCTTCACAGAATGATGCTTTTCATTGACTTTGCATCAATGCATTCTTATGAGTGTACGTATTAGGTTGTGAAGGGAATGTCCATTGAGTATTTCAGTTTGGAACCATAGAAGGTCTGCGTGGGACTCCTAATTGGGACAAAAGAGTGCTTTGTTTTTGCACTGGACAGTTCTTTCAGTCTTCTAATTTCTTTTGTGATTTGTTATTTGCAGGATCCATCAGAGCCAGTTATGCCATTTACCAAGCCTCTAGTTCCAGACAAGCTGGCAGCTTGTGGAATTGTACCCCCTTCTGACACCTCAAAGTCTTCTGCATCTACAAGATCACCTGCATTTCGTGGTAGGATTGGCCGAGGGGGGAGAATTATATTTGATCGATGGAATCCACTCATGCATACACCAGTTGATTGTGGAGATTCCATGTACATGTCTCCTAGACATCAACCCTCAGCGCGGTTTACGTAGTCAGGCTTTGGTTTTCAATTGTCTGGTTCAGCTTCTAAGAAAAGTTGGGTAACAACTCATTGCTTATGATTTGATTGATTCAGCAGGTCATACAAGATGGTGATATGCTGATTTATCACCATCAAAGCTTGCAGTTTTTCTCTGTTGGTATGACCTTTTCAGAAGTGAAAAGGGCATCTTGCAAGCTAAATTTATGCGTATTGGTGAAAGAAAAACGATTTTGACTCGGAATGTTGTAGCAAATATCTGATTCTCTGTATTACCACTGTATTCTATTACCTAGTGAGAAATCCCTTAGTTTGTTAGTAAGCTTATCATGTTATGTCAGAAAATAGGTTAAGCTACGTAGCTGTAATTGCATCTCTTGCTCAAATCTCAAGATTAGGCTCTGAAATCTGAAATGTAGGTTCCATTTTTTAACTTTGATATTGATGTATAGCTTGATTATAAAGGTGACTCATGGTGGCCCTTTGATTATTCAATCTCCATTGTACCATTGCTTTGCAAATTATAGAAGCATCTGATCTTTAGATTTTGTTATGTTATTGAAATTTCTAAACCTTTTGGTAGCAGAGAAACTTATGGTTGGTCTTAAACCCATCCAGCCATTGGCCATTTGTTTTCACCGATCTTCAGATTAAATAAGTCCGTTGTCCACGCAAGGAAGTATCTGTATTTGTGATAAACAATCTCTGAACATATGCAGTTTAGCCTACAAAATCAAGCTGGAATCAGTACAGTTGACATTAATCATTTGAAAACAAGCATACATGTTGCTTATGGAAAGCTGTTTACAAATCAATTTTGATTGCCTCTTATTTCAATTGAAAAAATGGTAGAAACAATTTACCATCTATTGTGCGGGAAGAAACTACATCCCCTGTAGAATAACAAGGAGTATTGGTTATACATGAAATTACTCAGAATTATATCCACAAAATGAGGTATTACAATGGCGTTTTCCATAAAAGCAGATTGAAAGAGCTTTCTGGAAGAAAACTGCCTTCAAATGCCCACCCTTGCTACCAAAAAGAACAAACTTCAGGTAATCTTATCTGCTATTTTTCTTATTTTGCCTACGACTTGTTATTACATAGGTAACTCGATCGGCTAGGCATCCTATGCTGTTCTATGGCTTAATGCACATTCTTATATAATTACAAAAAGTACAAGTAGTGTACAACTCTATAGAACCACCCTGCATTGATTCTGATTCTTGCTGCAAAATAGTGGATTTGCAAAAGCTGCACCCTGAGCCTTCATAACCAACCTTCAATTCTGGATGCGCACTTCTTCCCCCGCCAGTAGCCCTGAATCAACCTCCCCGCTTTCAAGATACGCAAAAGCTGCAGCCTGAGCCCTAGTGGCCAAACTTCATATCTGTATACTTACAACTGTACTTCTATCTCATATATCTGGATGCACTTCTTCCCCCACCAGTAGCCTTGAATCAACATGCCCGTTTTCAAAACTGCAACCTTCAATTCGCAGCAATGTTCCAAACAAAATTCTTCCCTGCTTCAAATACAAAATTAGCCACCAATAATCAGAAAGTTAAAACATGAACATCAAGTAACTATTTATATAGAAAGATGTGGCCTACCTTCACTCGCCTATATGATGCTAAAGTTGCTAAAGGTTCACTTGTTTTACGCACACGTTCTGACTCGTGATCAAAGTTGATCATCTGGCATCGGTTGCATCCTCCCAATGACTATATGATGCAAGAAAAACAATAATAAGAACCTATTCAACTAAAACACATCCCTATGAGCATTAAGTTGATCTTATGTATCTATGAGAAGCTCTTTATCCATATATGACTATTAGCCTATTAGGTATAAGAGGCTAATGCATTGTTCCCTCAAGGCTTTGCAAACTGACAGGTATAAGAGGCTTGTTTATGTACAGGTGTTTTCTAGCAGTATAACTAGTACGTTGTAGGAAGCATGCACCTTAGTAAATCATACTGATCATCTTAGCACACTACTAAATGTTTCCAAGTTACAAACTACGTATGATTAAAGTCACTATCTAACTATCTTTAGCTTTGAGCTCACCCAAGTGCATCAAAAACATTTACTTCTCTTTGAAACGCATTGGATGACATATTCATATGAACTTACTGCAAAATACTTGTTCCCAATCCGAATTCCTTTCCATAGATCTTCTGCATATGGCTCTCCACCAGATATGACTAAGTTGGGGCGGAATCTCATTGCAGAAATCTGAACAATTGGTGCTTGGAGAGCTTGAGATGTTTCTGTAAATACAAAGAGGGTGTTACACAAAACATTAGGGGAATGTTGAAACAGAGAAATATTGATTATGAGATAAGCAAAGGATAACATTTAAAAAAAGTCGGTGCCTTTAGTTTTCACTAAAACTAATTGCAATATCAAGGAAAAGGAAATTTGACTACAAAAAATAAGAAAAGACAAACAGATACCACATTGATATATACATTATACATTTGTTATACAACGAGGGCTACCAATCCGGCACAGATGCCAGCCTTCATGCAAAATTTGCGGGGTTAAATTATCATTACACAATATTCATGCTCTATAGGACGGAGGCTCCGAGTTTCAGGAATGTTAGGTACCAATGTTTCAAGTCATATCAGATCAGTAAATTTAGGTGAACAAAACAGTAGCCCAAAAGGTCAACAGAAATCAGAAACATCTCAGTGCAATCAAAACTTTGATATCGCCAGTCAAACTTGACAACAAATATATGTGAAGCCGCCATTTACTTGGTACATATGATAGAGCACAACAAACAACACATTCAATTACAAAACAGACACAAGGCTTGGATGACAAAGATAACAATGGTTCAGTTACATACTTGACTTCAACCTGTTGTTGAGATCCTCGACACTTGTTTCAGATATTAGCAAGAACTGGGCTTCATTGACAAAACTTAATGGACTATCCATATCCCTGCAATTGCCTAAACTTTCTTTTTTGTTCAAATAACTATCTGAAGCTGAGAATCTCCAGAGAATGCATGGACGTTGAATAGCATTACAAAACCAACTGTTGACTTCCTGCGTGTAGCACTGCACTTCATATCTGGTGATTGTTATTCCATACTTAGCATATCATATTGTCATTCACTTGGATAACCACCAAATTATAATCAAAAACACATGTTATCTACAATGAAGCTACCCAAGCATCTCAAAATGAGCTGCATTCACAAATTTTTTCATCGGGAAAACAATTCTTTGAGGCTTTATCGACCTTAGAACAATTATGTTATCCTCACCCCACATAGAGATGTCATCTTTTCCCCTTTTGTACATTATTCCGTTGCTTTTTCTTTTTAACTTTTCCAGGTATAGTGTTGCCCTTTGTAGATTGTGTTAAGTTATAAAAAATGAGTCATTTTCCAATATAAAAGAGTTTTGTAGTTAAAGTACTGTTTACTAGAGCTAATTCATCTCATCGCATGTACAGATCAGCAGATGTAACTGAATGGAAATGAAGCAAAAGAAGAAAACCTGTGGGCATGCAATTCCATCTCCTCTCTTCCACAGCAATTTGCTGCTGACTTTAGCAAAATCTGGAGTTTCGATTTGCAATGTGGTGATTCAACAAACAGGACACCTTGATTCAGATCTATAAATGTACTTATAAGACTCATTTCTGGGACCTGCAATATCAATAAACGACGATACTATTATGAGTTTATGAAACTTAATGTCCATACAGAAAAATAACTTCATACTGAGCGAGCACAAGACGTAAGCACATGAAAAGTTTTCAAAAATTAGGAATTACCATGGGAGAAAGGCATTACTCAAATATTAATCACACCAGACATATTAATCCATTTGTAAGGGACAGGATGCCATGAACCGTTAAATGTTAAGATTGCCATGAAAAAATGAAAACCAAAATCACCCACAACAACGCACATGAACAGAAAATAAAGTACTTATTAGAACGTGGATGAAAACACACCTTCTTCTGGGTAAGAATTTCACCAGTAAGGCTTCTTAAAAGCCACTCTCGATCATGTAACAGTCCTACAAAAAAAAAAAAGGAAAGCACGGGAGATAAAAAGTTTGCTCAAGGCTTTAATAATTACATACAATCCTACAAAAACCTTTGACATGTTATTGCCTCGAAGGTCAAAATCTCCAGAGACAGCATAAGAAATAAGGTACCTGTTTTGCTCAAAGGCCAACTATCTACACAAAACCCTGCACATGATTTTATTGGATATACAGTGATGGACTTCAAATACACACCAGTGGTTTTGTGCATTCTCTCTGTTCCTGCATTCAAAAAGCTCCCTGAGAAAATGCATAACAAAGTAAAATTCATAAATCTAACGTACTTAACTGGTGCAACTTCAAAAATACTTTCTTTCTGACAATCCAAACCATTTATGCATCACATGCAATATACTAGGGTAATTGATCAATAACCTTCCATAGACAGAGGCCTTATTATATAATGATTATTTAGATCCCAGTTCTCCACCCTCCAGATTTAGTAGTAATATAAACTACAACTTACTTGATTATGTATAGGATAAGTTCCCTTACATAGTTTTATTTTATCTAATTAAAAATTTCCCTCAATAAAAATTGAAAACCCAAGTTTCGTCCTACATCCCATTTAAGTTATGTTCTGTTAAGCCTTTTAAGGTAAAGCTTCCTGAAATTTTACAACCAATGATGAAATGCAGTTGCACCAAGGGCATTTGAAATTCCATCTTGAAGCTCACAAAACAAGGGCCTCTTTGAAAAATATCCTTGGGAGGGAAAAGTTATGCTTGTATAATTGTATTCTAATTATGCTAAGTGTAACAAACTAACATTAGCCTTGTATTTTGATGATGATATGTGATCGTCAAAACAGGTGTAAAGTGTAAACTACACTGAACATATTAAATAACTTCACTGCCAAAGTTTGTACTTGAAAAACCTCAGTTTCAATGCTTAGATGCGTATTCATGATAAAAATGAAACTGCCAGTCTGATTGTAATTGCTTCAAAAGCACAATAGTACAGCTGAAAGAGATTGACCTTTGCACGAGAAAATGTCACCCATTGGAGCAGGCAGTACCACAAAGGAACTTACTATAAAATCAACTAGTTTCTGCAAATGAAATTGAGATAAGAATATTACTAATAAAAGCTTGTGAAACTTAACATCTTATTAATTGCAACACTCTTTATCTGTAAAGAAAACTTGACAGGAATGATGTCATTAGCGACCCTAATTAACAACACCGGAAGCAGCCACAATGGAGAAAGGTGAACAAAATTTTCTTATAGACAAAAATAACAATGATTAAGAGAGTAGCAAATGAAAGCGTACAATATACAACTGGAAGAGTTGGATGTCGTGACTCAACTGAATAAGCACCAGAATACCCTCCCCAAAAGTTTGTATGCTGCATGTTATGCAAAGATTGAGATGCCCATCCCTTTAAATATTTGAACCCTAAGAATTAGTAAACTCCTTCGCATAAGAAAATTTGATATGCAATGCTAATCCCACTAAGGACGTATTCACTCCTTTATTACTCCTAAGACCATATCACCTCTCTTTAAAAAAAAAGGAAAGCAGTTTTAGTGAGCATGCTCATTCAATTACGTGGGACTTCATAAACCATTAACGGGGCTAAATGCCATAAATTTCTCGCAGTCTTCTGGTACATAAATGAAATGCATGATACATGTTCCGTTTGATTTCCATTAGATCTTCAGAAGGCTAGAGGCAACAGCACGACTGGCAGTCTGGCACTGTCGTAGTGATTGTAAATTACTTTTCACTGTCATCACTGGTCACTATGGTTTCTGTTAACAAGTTGTGTTTCCCCAAGCCATCATCAGCCTCCCATAATGGAGACCCGATCACTCGATTGTCAAATTGCAATCAGAAAGAAGACATTTTGCATCTTAAACTAAAACGCCTGCATGTTATTACCTTAGCCTCCTCGAACGTAGACATGTAGCCAAAGGACACTCTAACAGCTCCAGTTGGCTTTCCATTTACAACATCAAAATCATCCCAGCAGATATGACCAGCCTGAGTAGAAGACAAGGCTGATATCAGAAACGGATATAATGGATTGCATGTAAAACCCACAATTATCAAATACCTCAACATTTGACATGAGATCCAAGTGAGATAGGCCAAGGTACTTTGCACAGGCACCAGGGTTACAGAAACAACCTGTCTACAAAAAACAAATTACATCAAGAGCAACACTGCATGCAGAGTGCTCAGCTCATAATAAAAGAAAATAATAACCGAAAGCTAAATGCAAGGAAAGGAGAATTTTAGATTTCCTACCCGCAACTGGATTCCAGATAGAGAAGCCAATTTCTCCACTTCTCGATATCCGATCCAAGAACTATCTGGACGTTTCAAGTTAAATGAAATCATTGAGCCCTTTGTCACAGATTTCTGCACAATAGCTTTAAAATCAGCACGTGAAAGAGATATTACTATGCGAATAAGTAATTAAGGTGACAAGGTACAGATTCTTAATAAGCTTATTTTCTGACAGTAAAAATATTAAAATATAGAACAATAAGTAGAAAGTGAATTAAGACGCTTCAATTAAGGGCTATGTTGTTTAATACAACTTGTCAGGTCTCAAATTTTAAGGTCATTCCTACCAAGGAAGAAGAGTAGCTTCAAGGTTTTCCTTCTTCTCTGACAATTGCTGATTGATTTAAAAGACTGGATATAAGGCATAAAAGGAAAATCATATTTAAAATTACATACGACAAGTTCATGGAATTCCTAGAGGGAAGAGTATAAGCTTTAAAAATTCAAGATATTATAGTGCAAATTTAACAAGCTAACCTTGTCATTATCTCCATAAATTATGCAAGCACAAGCTCCATTATCATGCTTCAAGCTGGAAAGTACTCTCCTCAAATATGTTGCCAGAGAGCAAGTGTGCCTTCAAGATCACAAATTAAAGGACAGTGAGATATAGCACACAGTTCAAACCAGTAACTAGATCAACCATACGGTACACATAAATTTAGAGAGAGAGAGAGAGAACAACAGCATGCCAATCTTACACCGATCCGAAATATTTAATACTATACAAGTCACCTATTGAATTAGCAGATAAACCAAAAAAGGATACATGGAATTCCTAAGATTTCGAGATTCGAATAGTTGGAATAAACAAATATTACATGAAAGATGTAAAAATCAAGCTTATACTAAGCTGAATTGGTCATGAGTTAGAGCTAGAAGTGATATTAATTTAGTATATTAAAGTATAATGCCGAGTATTTTCTATAATTGACAAAAATAGGTCAAACAATTCATCTAAAACCAACATGATCTGAATGCATGTTATACATCCTTATTTTGCATGAAGAGAATACTATACTTCTTAACCAGCAAATGAACTTGATTAATAAAAGAACAACGTCCACCAATATTTTAAGAAATTTAATAATATGCACGGAATATACGTGGCAGCAAAATCCTCAATAATTAAAATATAAAAAAATGCAGTTAAACAAGAAAAGAAACATCCTCAAATGCCTCAATAACACTAACACCCTACGAAATGAAGGGTAAAAAAAATCTCAAAAGGAAGCCCTTACTGAGAGACTGCTGACATGGTAAGAGAGTTCACTATTCTGAAACCATGACGAATGGAAGCAATGCTTAAAAAAGATGCAGTTCCGTCCTCAAAAGATTCCTCGACTCCATCTCTGTGCTTGACAAAGTCCACATCAGCAATTGATGCAGCTACAGTTCCTGCAAGGATCAATTTTTATATATGTAGATATGTTGTGTATACTAGGTGACTACTTTTGAAATAAGTCACAAGCCAGCCACTGCTCATCATGAGCATTTTGACCCTCATTGACACCCTCTTGGTTAATTGATTACAAATAGATTGAGTTACTGAAATAAATTACAAGAAAATGGTTACTTAACCGAGCTCACTGATGTAGCGTAAATTGGGTAATGCAAACCAAACCTCAGTCACCTAAGGGAACTTCAAAAAAAAAAAAAGGCATACCTCCACCAAAATAAGGCTTCTTCAACAACTTTGAAGCTTCTGAAGTACAGAAAACGAAAGTGAATCAGCAATGCATTTTTCTAATCTACATAATGACATAATATCGCTCACACTGTACAATGTATGATCAATGCATGTAACGGCTTTACGCCTACGCACAACACCTCATTTTCATATTAAAATTTCCATACCCTCTCTAGGGTCAGCTCTAGTGATACTGCCGCCATTTTCTTACCCCAGAAATTTATATAAAAACAACAAGTTTCTAGATAATTGTTGTCATTTTGTTATTAACAACTCAACAGCTCTAATGATGCTTCTGCCACTTTCCTACATTAACAAGATGACAAAAAAAATCTGACTTTGGCTGCTAGGTATACAGTCAAACTACATTGTAATTATACATGTCAAATTACCAGGACATCTATACAAGGATGATATACAATATGCAGTTTCAAAATTTTAACTTCCAATTTACATAAAAGATTGAGGACTGTAGGTAGGTAAAAGTTGAAAACAAAGAACCTTCTCCTAACAGTAAACATTCTATCATTTACCAAGACTTTCTAGCTTATAGCCTTATACATAGTTATAACCCACTCCCTTTTGTTAATTTTTTCTCTTGTCACTCTATTTCATCCCTTGTTGAAGACAACTAGACAAGGAAGCAAATGGTAAAATTCTAGATACATTTAACACAACACAACACATTTACTTACCATTTCGGACTATTAGAGCACCAAGCCCAGTTGGGTAGCCAAATATCTAGCGAGAAAAGAAGGAATGTGGTGTAAATCAAAAGTCATCTATTTGTGAATTTGACTATGTACATTACTAAGAGAAATTTAATGGCTACCTTGTAAAACGATAGAACAACAAAATCGGCAGGATATATTGATAAATCAGGTGGTTCTGTTGCACATCCTTTGGCAGCATCTATCAAGACAAACCAGCGACCCCTTTCCAAACTACATTTCAAAAGAGGCAAAGTGAATATCCAATATCAAAACAGTAATTAGAAGTAATGGACCAAAACAAAAAAAAGGGATTTATTTTTCTTCCTTTTTTTTTAATCAAAGCACCAAGCTATGAAATTCCATGATGGACAGTTTGGAGATCCAACATCATTCTATATGCAACCAAAATTGCCCATTTTCCTATTCCCACAGACACCTCCATTCCACTATGACACAAATATTATTTCACCCAATCTATCCAAAGTGATATTTCCTCTTATATGACATCATTGTATAGATATATCATGTATGTACATCTAGGCATCGTTAATCCTCAAAGTTATCCTTCTTTTAAAATGACCATTTATCATAGCACAGATTGGATCTGAATGGCATGAAAACCAGAAAGATCGGAGATAATAAACAATTACCCCATCTAACCAGATTAATTGAAATCAGAAATGTACTACATGCAGCATGTTAAGCAATCACCATACTTGGTCGAGATGGAATCATCAAAAATGCCTACTGAATGCTCTTTGACAGATCTTATAAGGTCAAGGTTGAACCGCACACCAGAAAAATTGCATTCTGATGGAAAGGCAAACAAATGGCAACTATTGCCTGCACAGTATCAAAGAAAAAGAAAAAAATGTGAAAGTTTTAAAAAATCCATAACGTGTTCAAGAAAACTATCTAATAAATACATACTACGTGTATATTTTACCTGCACCACCTTCTTCCATACTATCATTGCTGTTCCTCCTCTGTACAGTATGCCGCGATATATTGAACAAACTTTTGTTGTCAGCTGAGGTTGTGTCCTGATCCAAAAGCTCCTCTACATCTACTGCAACAGCTGCAGCTCCATGGTTCATAGCATATCTAGAAGTTGTTAAGATTATATTGACAAGTATATACTAAAGGGGTTAAAAATAGTTAGTTGAAGAAAGGTATTGAGCATACAACATCCATTGAAGATACACCAGCCAACACATCACATTGGCTGTCTGTGATTAACAATGAAATAGCAGTAGAGACAAGTTAAGGAGATTCGCTAATACCCTTTCTGACAGCAACTAGAAAATTTGAGAAGCAAACCTCAAACAATTATGAGGAACAGAGTATTACTCATAATAGTTACCACTGAAGATATATAGACTTTGGATTTCACTTCTAAAATTGGAACACCAAGCACATTAATGTAAGTGGATGTGAAACCTAGGCATTAAACAAGAGCTTTGTCAGTAGAATTTTTTTTTTAATAAGCATCAATCTGATCAGAATGGTCTTTACATGCTGTTAATTGCATGCAGCTATAACTTCCTTCATCAAGCACTAGAGCCTAAAAGAGACAGCACAGACATTCTTCTAACAAATCAAAAGCTATAGCTTTCTCCAAAATACCACACTCGCGCTAAGTTTCACAGGTATTAAAGAACAGAAATTGCTAAATGCCACAAGGCACAGAAGCTTATGGTTCCCTACTGATATAAACATTCAGAACAAAGATTTTTCTGACAAGAAGACCCATATGAATGCTAGGTCGTTACTTATAAACAACTCCAATATAGCAGCTGAACCCATACACAAGGAGCAAAAAGATTAAAAAAAAAATAGTTTCCTACTTCCCTTCCTATTCAAGGATACTCTCTTATACCAATGACACTATTATGATTCTCCATTGTGTACATGAAGTGGCTCTGCCTGCTCCAAGGAAAGGCCTCTCCGACCATCTTCAAGGCAGCAGTTGCTCCAGAAGTGAAAATGCATTTATATTCTTTTGCAGAAGCATTACAATAATCTAGGACCTATCACAAGCCATAAACAAAGTATTCAATAGAAGGTAAAAAAAAAAAAAAGCTCTGTAGTATCTACAACTCAATGACATCTAGCCTACAAATAAGTTTTTAAATCAGCACCAACTTCCAAGCAATATTTGATAAATTCAGCAATTCAAAATACACAATAACCAATTTTACTCGGACTTTACAATTCCTTATATGTCTGCAATTCAAATACTGATTGACACTTGGACATATACCTTATAAGACACTAGTAACATACTTCAAACAAATCTCCAGCTGACTTAATAAAAGCTTGCATTAAAAGTCAGCAGATTAGATAAACTTACCAGTTGACGACAGTGTCTTATAATATCAGAAGTATCCATGCTGGAGTCACTCTGACTGTCTATTATTGTCGAGAATTAAGAAAACCAATCATGACCATCTCAAATCAAAGCAAACAGAATGACTAGTAATTGATCCTGTCATTCATGTGTTCAGCACAAACCCATATAGAGCCTGGATTCATGGTCCGAATAGAAGAAGCAATAACAAAGTAACCAGTAAAGGATTTCCTTTCACAAAGTGAGCCACAATGGTTTCCTTACTAAAGGGTTTTCAACCCCATGTCCTCAATATCTGATTATGGATTACTGTTTAGGATACTATTAAGTATTAACCAAATACTTTAAAATTTATTAAAGATCTTTTATAACTTCAACAAAAGACATAACTCCATCCATCCTGATACTTTAATTTCCAAACGAGAAAATTGTAACAGAAAATAGCTACATTTTCTAAATGCTAAAGTCATTCATTGTCAATATAAATGTCAGAATACAGGTAACTGAACCAAGATTAACAGAATCATCAGTAACAACAACCAAAAAGAGTAACGACGACGTAACTTACTGATCAAAACTAGGCAAGCTTAAGTTAATGCAAACATATGCATTGATAAGCTAAAGCTAATAACTCAACAAACATTAAGGATACGAGGATTTCCATAAACATTAGTAGTAAGATCTTTGAAAATAGCTTCCATTTGAAGTTCAGAATACAAAGTAGCTCCAGCATGATCCAAATACACATTTCCTACAAAATCATAATCACAATTCAACAGCTCAAAATTCACTCTTTTCACCCAACTAAACTTAATTCTTGGAAAACTAATATTGAAAATCAATAATTTGATATTTTAAGTGACAAAAGCAATATTACCATTAGCTAATCTCTTGAATTCAGTGGCTCGAATTTCATCAATAGCTTTGGGACCATCTGGGTATCCATAATCATTTCCAAATTCTTTCAGAAATTGTTCTTTATTCATTTCCATCACTTAACAACAACCTATCACAGAAATTTCATCAAAAATTATTTTAACCCCACAATTTGATCATTCACAAATTGACATATGAATATTAATTGAAGCAAAACACAACTAGAAAACAATGAAAACACCTAAAAATACATTCTTTTGATACAAACCATTCAAAAGTTTCAATTTTTTTTTAAAATGAAGACAATAATCAGCTTAAAGCAAACAACCCCTCTAATCATCAACAGAAATTCACTATTAATCAATATCAAGTTTGTAACTTTATGATTATAATTTTGTAAAAAAACTTAATTTAATTGCAAATTGAAAGTGTGTATACCTTAATTCAAGAACTAACACACCTAAGATGACATGAACAAATTAAAATGAGAATGATAAGATTAAAGAGAAAATTACCTTGGTTAAAATAAGTTGAAGTTGAAATTGAAATCAAATTTTGGATATGAAATTGAGGGATGCTCCATCAATAAGGGGTTGCGGTGTGGTGGTATTAACTGACTAACGGTGGTGTTATTGTTATATTATTAGGTGGCACAAATTTTAAAAAGTTGGTTACGTGACGAAAGAAGAAAAGTTGGGTAGACTTGTTTCTTTTGTGACCAAAGCTTGTTTGCCGCAAATATAAAGCGGGAGGAGAGCGAGGAATAACTCAATTGATTGTTATTTTTGTTTCGATTTTTGTAGAATTAAGGAGATTATCATCACTTGATTTTGTAGCTCGTTAGCACTAAAAATAAATAAAGTAGAAATATATGAGAAATTTTATTACTCTTATCATAGGCTCTGTTTGTTTTGACGGAAAACACTTTTGGAAAACATTTTTTATGGAAATTGATTTTCTAAAAAATTAATTTTCAATGAAAAACAAAATTGTAAAACAAATTTTCCTTTGTTTGTTTTTGGGGAAGAAAACTCGTAGAGAAAAAGGAAATTGAAAGGAAAGGGGAAGAAAATTATAAGGAGATGAGTAAAATAGTAAATATAATAAAAAGAAAATTTTGTTTTCTTTTTTAAGAAGAAGTTTTCCATCTTTGAAAAGATTGATTCCGCCTATCACCAAAACAAACAAAGGAAAATGAAAAAATAATAGAGAATCATTTTCTAGAAACATGTTTTCATCCATAACAAACGGAGCATTAGAGAAGTATACATATAGTATGTAGTGGTGGTAATTTCTATGCTTCGTGCACCGATATATATATACATACTACTCTTACATTATTTACACATAGTAAAAACATTTATTGAAACAAGGCTTTCAACCATTATTCACCCAATATTATTTATTATGCTAGATTTCTACGTTACTCATAACATTCACGGTTTTTTTAGAGGAATTTTCTTAAATAGCCCCGATTATCTCCAAAAACTCAAATAAATTACGTGGATTTCAAATCTGAATTATAGATTTGCTTGCCTTCATTCTTTTTAGATGGGTTTTGGTTGGTTAAGTTTATCTTTACTCTGAAAATAAACTAGCATTACTTCCAAGAGACCGAGATATAACGACATGCCTCAAGTAAAGTTAGTTGCAAATTGCAATGATTTTATGACGTATCATTTTTTTATTTTGTTAAGCATGAGAGGATGCATTGGTACGTACTTACACGTCAAACTTTAAAAACCAAACATGGTGAATCATCTCTATTAGTACATAGACGATGTAGTAATTATAATCCAAGAAAATTATTTTTATATGCAAGTGTAATACTGTAATGTACCCTGAATCATGAAATATTATAAAAAGGTTTATCATTTGATATATGGAACATACATGCAAGGCTATTGTTTCAAGCTTTTGACATCAAAGCATCAATTACTTTCACCCATGAATGAAACTTGATTTTAATTGACGCGTAAATATAGTGAAGAAACATGAATCACTAGAATAAATGGATAATAAGGAAAGGAGGATAATGATACTCCCACTTTATTATAGAGGCATATGTATTCCATTGTCTTGTACATAATTTATGTTTTGGTCGTTTGAGTGAAGTAGAAAAATATGAGGCACTAAACAAAAGCAATAATACAAGTAACTTTTTTTTTTTTTAATAAATCATGATGACTTCATGAGAATAATTGTTGGTGGTCTCACATTGTTGTACTAGGGTTACTAATAGTAGAGGTTAACAAAGATGGGGTGTAGAAAAGTGGTGGGATAAGGTGGAAGACATTGACACCAAATCACTATCATTTATTTACTTTCATATTGGTGGGGATGAGTTAATTAGTTTTGTAAGCTTTCAGGGATTGCATTCATTTTGGGTTTGAATTTTGATTGTGCCAAGTGATGGTTGCGTCTTCTCTTTCGACCATTTAAGATAGGTACGTCATCTTTTATATAAAGGTGAAAGTATAAAAAACTTGTTAAGTATGTTTGGCAATAAAACGATATTATAATTAATCTGTAAATATATATGTCGTCAGTTTACTACAATTAATTTGAGGAAGGAGATAGCCTTGTAGGCTTAGTTACCTACATTAGTATAGGACGCCAAGATATTTACCAAAAAAGTAAATAATATTATTACGAATAATAAATTGTAAACTTACACGTCATTCATTTTACAATTCGGAAAAAAGGACATAAAATCTAATAATAACCAAACAAGTCTATTTTATTACTTTCACGACTGTTACAAATAATATAAAATGAGATGATACGATACGATATGTGTACCACTTATATGTCACTCTATTTAATTGGTTATATATTATTAAATTTTAAAATCAACCAATTTAGTTAATTGACACATAAATTTGTACTCGATACAAAATTGATATCAAGACAATATAGCATCATACAATTGTTTTGTTGTGATTGTTTTGCTTGAAGTCTTGAATTACGAGTCCACAATTGTCGGTATTCGTTGGGACCCATCTCAATTTGATGGCCATTGAGGATTTTATATACGCCTTTATCACTTCATGTGTCATGTGAACCTCATAATCACCGGAGATTGTAAAGACTACATATATCTTTCCCACTCACTCACTTCCGTCAAAAAACAGTAAAACACTTACTTCTTTTTGGGATTTTTTTATTATTATCTTTTTTAATTTATATTATTTATGAGTGATAGACTGAGGATTTGTTGATTTCAGCTCCAATTAATTAAGTTCAGTTCAGTTTAGTTCAGTTCAGTTCTAATATGTTTAATTCGCTTAATCTTTTTTTTATTAAATAAAATAAAATAAAAACGTTCGGTTTAGCTCCAGCCGGTTTGGTTGATTCAATTCAACTATTTTCAAATAAAGTAAACAAACCTTGATAGTGATGAATTAGCTTCCTTAATCACTCACTTATTTGATTGCTTTCCTTTCAATTGCCTTGTCCCCATCTTATTCAAGTGTTTGTCAATCTAGGATTTGCAAATTAAGCATGTGACCCTAGATTATTTATAAATTTATGACCCTAAATGATTATAAATTTATAAACTCAAATGGCTTATAATCATGACTTACATGTATATACACACACAAGTATATGTTACTTAGCTTATTAGTTTGGTGAAATTATAGTTTTAAAAATTGGAAGCCGGTGTTATGCAATTATTGGGTTATGGACCAAATTACCAAATTATACTAGTGAAGTCTATATTATGATGTAGAGAATGCCTGGATGTATGAGACAACTCTAAAAAGATTAATTACATAATTGTACGTACTCCAGCANGTTACTAATAGTAGAGGTTAACAAAGATGGGGTGTAGAAAAGTGGTGGGATAAGGTGGAAGACATTGACACCAAATCACTATCATTTATTTACTTTCATATTGGTGGGGATGAGTTAATTAGTTTTGTAAGCTTTCAGGGATTGCATTCATTTTGGGTTTGAATTTTGATTGTGCCAAGTGATGGTTGCGTCTTCTCTTTCGACCATTTAAGATAGGTACGTCATCTTTTATATAAAGGTGAAAGTATAAAAAACTTGTTAAGTATGTTTGGCAATAAAACGATATTATAATTAATCTGTAAATATATATGTCGTCAGTTTACTACAATTAATTTGAGGAAGGAGATAGCCTTGTAGGCTTAGTTACCTACATTAGTATAGGACGCCAAGATATTTACCAAAAAAGTAAATAATATTATTACGAATAATAAATTGTAAACTTACACGTCATTCATTTTACAATTCGGAAAAAAGGACATAAAATCTAATAATAACCAAACAAGTCTATTTTATTACTTTCACGACTGTTACAAATAATATAAAATGAGATGATACGATACGATATGTGTACCACTTATATGTCACTCTATTTAATTGGTTATATATTATTAAATTTTAAAATCAACCAATTTAGTTAATTGACACATAAATTTGTACTCGATACAAAATTGATATCAAGACAATATAGCATCATACAATTGTTTTGTTGTGATTGTTTTGCTTGAAGTCTTGAATTACGAGTCCACAATTGTCGGTATTCGTTGGGACCCATCTCAATTTGATGGCCATTGAGGATTTTATATACGCCTTTATCACTTCATGTGTCATGTGAACCTCATAATCACCGGAGATTGTAAAGACTACATATATCTTTCCCACTCACTCACTTCCGTCAAAAAACAGTAAAACACTTACTTCTTTTTGGGATTTTTTTATTATTATCTTTTTTAATTTATATTATTTATGAGTGATAGACTGAGGATTTGTTGATTTCAGCTCCAATTAATTAAGTTCAGTTCAGTTTAGTTCAGTTCAGTTCTAATATGTTTAATTCGCTTAATCTTTTTTTTATTAAATAAAATAAAATAAAAACGTTCGGTTTAGCTCCAGCCGGTTTGGTTGATTCAATTCAACTATTTTCAAATAAAGTAAACAAACCTTGATAGTGATGAATTAGCTTCCTTAATCACTCACTTATTTGATTGCTTTCCTTTCAATTGCCTTGTCCCCATCTTATTCAAGTGTTTGTCAATCTAGGATTTGCAAATTAAGCATGTGACCCTAGATTATTTATAAATTTATGACCCTAAATGATTATAAATTTATAAACTCAAATGGCTTATAATCATGACTTACATGTATATACACACACAAGTATATGTTACTTAGCTTATTAGTTTGGTGAAATTATAGTTTTAAAAATTGGAAGCCGGTGTTATGCAATTATTGGGTTATGGACCAAATTACCAAATTATACTAGTGAAGTCTATATTATGATGTAGAGAATGCCTGGATGTATGAGACAACTCTAAAAAGATTAATTACATAATTGTACGTACTCCAGCAATTTTCATTACATTATTTGGAGTGCTTGTTCTGATTCCTGAGATAGAGACTATAATTTGATCCATCCTATATATAACCTTTAGCTTACAAAATTAAAGTTGTGCCCAAACCTTAGTAACTTAGGGCATGTTTATTTCAGCCGGGAACATTTGAACTGAACTGAAATTTTTATTATGGTTTTTAAATAAGAGCTGAGTTAACCTGAACTGAACTGAAATTTTTATTATGCTTTTTAAATAAGAGCTGAGTTAACCTGAACTGAACTGGACTAATTGGAGTTGAACTAAATTGAAAGTTTTTATTACGGGCGGTAAAGAAGAGATGAACCGAACCGAACCGAACTGATTAGAGCTGAACTGAATAGAACTGATTTTAAGCTGAAATAAACATGACCTTAGTGTATGTATATACATACTTCCTCGTTACTTTAAAAGTTGGTAGAAACTAACGTTTTGCACGATTTATGTTATAACTTTGATTCAATTTGGTGTTTAATAGGTAAGGAAAACATAGTTATATGTGAAAATGTATACTTTCCAAATATAATTTTTAGTTATACTAAACTCAAGATATTAGTATTGAAATATATGAAAAAGTAAATGTAGTAACTAAAAAAGACAGAGGTAGTATATATGTACGACTTAGATACAACTACATGCACTTGACTCTTACTTACATGACCTCGAGATACTTATCATTTGATCGAGACGGTTCTTGTTAGAGTAAGCAAACGGATATTATTTGTCGTCCCAAAATACAAAAGTCGTCCAAATTACATGAGTGGACAATAATAGTATAATACCTATTACCCTTGTCCCCATAACACTACTAACAACCCTACCGGCCACCACCATCACCAAAAAATCAAAATAAAAAAAAAAAAAAAAGAAAGAAGAATGACTTGCCCTTGCCATGAACTCACGACCCAGACATCGGTGCCATAAGTCATGCGACCACGGGAGGCTCAGGCCATTATCTGTTTTTTTTTTTTTTGGGTGTATGATGGTGGTTAAGTGGTAATTTTGCTAGAGAAGGGCAAAATCTTTGGTTTACTTACAAAATATGGATCCCTTTGTTTCATTTAATTTTTTACGTGTCATTTTTACACGTTGATTAAGGCGAATTTTATAACGCTTATAAAAAATAATAATTTGATACTATAATAGCATAAACCGAGACGAATCAAATAAAACCAGCATGAATATGTTTTTACTTATATATAAATTGTAAACGATAGTCAAAACATGATTAATGAATAGTTTCTATAGTCAAACGTAAAGATTAATTTTAAACGAAGAATAGTATATATTCGTGAACGAGGGACGACGAATAGCATTCCAACTGTGTTTTTAGGTCAAAAGAATGAAAAGATAACAACCTTGTTTGGTGAGGAGCCTAATTCAATTAAAGTTTTGGGAACCAGAAAGCTAATTTAAAAAAGCTTCTTGGTGGAGTTTTTTTTTAAAAACTTTTAGATAAATCAATGGGGAATTTCTAGTTTCTAAATGTTAGAAACATTGTTTATTTATAACATATTATTTTCAAAAAAATTTGGGAAATAATACAAAAAAAGGAAATATTGTTACAAAAATGAAAGTTTCCCCAAATAGCATGATCTAAACCAACTAAGTTTCTAACATTTAGAAACTAGATACACCTCTAAATCAATTTAATTAACAAATATGTCCAAGCTTCTTCACATATCCATTTCTTACCACCATAAAATATTATAAATAAGACAAAAATGTTCATAAATGTTATTTTACACAACTAAATAGTTTTCAGTTTTTATTAATCCGCTAAGTGTTACCAACACAATTATATAAACAACAATCAAATCAACAGTCAAATCTACTAAACAAAAAGTAAAAACTTTAACATTTCCCTAAAAAGAAAAGTAAAAACTCTAACATCAAACTCTAAATTCTACTACATAATAGCTAAACTCTAATAACTACTACCTTCGTCTCTTAATCTCTGCAACATAAACTCATTTTTGTTAGAGTTTTTTAGCTCAAATGTTACAAAAATTAAGGAACGGATGGTTTGCCAAACAGGGCCGGAACATATGATCGTGTACAAACAGGAAAATTAAAGTTTTGAAACCCGTACATAGATGCGTAAAGGGTGACATATAAATAATCGAATCTCAAAAAAATTGATAAAGAAAGATTACAAGTCAGAATGTGGGAGTGCTATTACTTTATTTTTTATTTTATTTTACATTTATTTTTATTTTATAAAATAACTAAATAATTGATGGATTAGAGTTAGCCAGCAAGTCATTCTAACCCACAAAACTACTTATCGTGTACCTTCAATTTCTCGTTTCAACAACGAGAAATTAAATACGGAGAAATCAATGAGAAACAATAGGATAATTATAAGTTATTACGATAAAATGAGATTCATAAATTTATCGTTCGTTTGAATATGATCTGACAATTGACAGCAACATGCATGCTTGATTTTAGCCAAACGAAAACAAACTTATACGAAATGAGGATTAAAGAACTTGTCATAATTTAGTGCCTTTTTTTTCCAATTTCTTTAATAATCTATCTGTTTTACTCTGTCCATTGCAAATTACAATGGAATTTTCGATACTATTTACAGTGTAATTTTGTCTTATTTTAATATTTTATACGTAACAAAAAATATAATTATATAGAATCTTGTTTAATTCGTCTCGATATATACTTTCCAAATATATAAGTTTTAATAATTTTTTCTTTTATAAAACTCAACATATTTTATTTTTAAAGTTATTTATTGGAAGATGTGAAAAAGAGTATGTAACAAATAAGAAAAACAAAGAACGAGTATTTACTTGTTACATAATTTTTTGGATCAGATTTTTATGTAAGACAATAATATATAAGAGGCACAACTATACTTTGTATAATAATTCGGGGCTTTATACGAAATGAGTGTAGTATTCTAGTATTGCTCAATCATTGGGTTTTATGTTGCATTAAAATAATACTTCCTCCGTCTTTTTTACTTGCTACATTTACTTTTTCGCATTTCTCAAGACGCAATTTATAAAATTAATATCTTGAGTTCGGTATAGTAAAAATATTATAGTTTCGGAAAATATACATCAAGACGAATTAAACAAGATTCCATATGGCTATGTTTTCCGTTACGTATTAAACACCAAAGTGAGTCAAATTTACAATGTAAATGGTGTCAAAAACTTTAATGTAACAATTAACAAAAGACCAAAGGAGTATTTCGTTGCGAGGGCGAGGGATAGCTCAGTTGGTTATAGATTTGCTTTCAATTAGAGAAGATTATGAGATTGTTTTTCATCTCTACCTTTGCAACTCTCTAAACACTAAAAAAATAGTGAATATTGCATACATCTGGTGTATAGTAATATTATTGTACAGCGGCCAATTTGAACCAATTTTTTAGTGACTAAAATTTAAATTTTAGTAACTTTAAAATCATTGAAATGTAATTGAATATTTTGAACAAATAACTTTTATATATGGCATAATAAGCTACTCTGTATATTAATTTATTAAAACCGACTTTTTTAGTATTAAAATGTAAAGGTGCAGGGTAACTTCAGCTAATTTTAAGGGTAATTAGAGCTGAGTTAAAGGTAACTAGAACACAAAAAAATGTGTATAATTTTAGCTGATTTATGGTAACTAGAACACAAAAAAGATAAATTATTCAAACCTATTATACAGTAATTGCTATACACCGGATGTATATAAAACTTTGTCAAAAAAAAAAAAATACATATATTTTGTTGAAAATCACTTGAATATAATCAAAGTTACTAATTTACTTCTTCGTAAGTTTGTATATGCATGTTAAAAAGTTACCTCGTAAAAAAAAGTTACCCAAATTACAATTAAGCTAAATATAGTTAAAGCTACATCAAAATTAGTCATAGTATGAATTTTACCTTTCATCAAATGTGTCTAAAACTAATTCGGAGAAAAACTCAATCAACGAGTTTTTCCCTTCTTTTGTAACGACTGCCACTATATTTAGGCAATATGTTACCTAGTAGTGTTTGTATTGTGCCTTCTCGAGGCCATTATGTAGCTAGGGTTAAGTTGTCAATTATAGTTGATCTTAGCCTATTATTGCACATTATGGAAAAAAAAATCCACTATCAATCAAGGTTTCTATTTTTTTTCCTGAAGAACTTTCTTTTGTAATTTCCTTTCTTTTTGACTTCTAAAGTTCTAAATATATACTTTATGTTAGGCTAATTATTCTAATATACCTAATGTAAACCATCGTTATCAATTCTATTGTATCTCATGATACTAGAAAGACAAAAGCAAAGGTTGCTTTCTTGTATTAATTTGAAAGTTGAATATTATTGGTCGAAGTACTATTGTGGTTCAATTAGGGTAATAATGATGAATATGTTGCTTAATTTGTCAACGAATAGTGCTGAAAATTGAACTATATGCAGAAAATTCAGCTTTTACTCAAGAATAAAGCTAAGAAAAATATCTCTAAAATTTCACTATGCAAGAGGAAGCAACACTTTTAATCAAATATACTGAAAAATTATATGGTTTGAAATTATAGGCCAACTTTTATATGTTACCTGCGTTTCACACTATATAATTTGCAACAATTTGATATAAAGTTTCACATTATTTAATTTGCAATGATTTGATATAAAGTTAAAAAAAAAATGTCTAATCATTACTAATAATGTAAAACGGAGGTAGTACGTACATATGAAGAAATTATTTTGTCCACAAAAAAAAATATGAAATTCATTTACCTAATAAATTAAAACTCCAAAAAATGTAGAACCCATCAATGTGACAAATGGAGAATTGTTACGTACAAACAACTGTACAAGCATAAAAGTTGTGGTCACTTGGATCCACTTTGTAATGTGTCATATTAAGTACTCCGGATTAACAAAAGGTTGATCCGATCCACATAATTCTAACACCAAGACTACTCATTTGACAAGCAAATCATAAATCAGTTTGACACTGATTTATGTTCAAAAATAATTAATGATGCATCAAAACTTGAGATTATTTAACATATCATATTGAAGGAGGCCGGTATTAACTAATCAACCAATCAAGCAGTCAAACGCAAACACGCAGAGTACTCAAATTGTAGGTTTACTTTAATTAGGTTGATGGAATTGAATTTTATCCTGACCATGATCATGATCTACCCATTATATATATATATATATATACTTTTCAAGCATAATGCAGCTCTTCATGTGATTAAGATACCCATCTGCTAGCCATCTAGGAACAAATGTGTAAGCCTTATTGCCTAAAATGGAAAGAAACTAACATCAACTATCTAATAAAAACGAAATTCGTGAAACTGATATAAAACGGAGGTAGTAGTGTGTTTAATTTATAGATTGAATCAACCAATGAACATATATACTAGTACTCCACATTCAAGTCAAGCATATGTGTAATTAATGTGGGCACAAAACATTTTTTACTCTCAAATTGGTCTTTGTCTAATTGTCTCATTGGTGGTCACGTCACAAAGATACCTTTTCGATCTTCTTGGCTTTCTTTTGCACCCAAAAGAAACTCCTAAAAACAAGTAGTCTGTTCTCCGAGTCTATGATCCATAGTCCATATTTTCCTTTGTACTCCCCGACTTTTGTTAATTACGGTTTGTTTACTTCAACTGAAAACTGTTGAACTGAAATTAAACTGATTGGAGTTGAACGGAACTAAGTTGAACTGAACTGAAACTTTTTTTTTATTAAGGATTAATGACAATTAGCAAGATAAAAGAAGGGTTGAACTGAACGGACTTGATCTGAACAGAACGAAACTAATTTTAAGCTGAAGTAAACAGTCTTTCCACATTATTTATTCACATACTTTAATTATCTTTGATCTTATATATGTTAAATATATATATATATATATATATATATATATATATATATA
>PYUH01000145.1:894349-912855 GCA_016808085.1 Suaeda aralocaspica
CAAAAAAAAAAAAAAAAAAAAAGCCAAGCATGTTTTTTTATAGGCCATATGGAATTGCAATGTAATCAAATGACAAAGGGGTACGTAAAAATGTAAAGTAGAAAAGGGTAAGATTACAAAAAAGAGAAAATTTTGACATTAATAAAGATTTATCACATGCTATGTAATAACTTAATAATTAAGAGGATTATAACCACTATGTTGTTTCACATTAGTTTTGGGAAGGAAAATTTTTCTCACGTTGGTGGAGCATATGACCCACTATGCCCCACTATAACTCCGCTAGAGGTTAGACCATCTATACATGATAACTCGTATGATAGTGAGCATGTAAAATAGAAATTGTTAGAATTACAAAAAAAAAATATAATAATAATAATAATAATAATACGGTCGTCGATTGACTAAGAAAGAACAACCTAGTGGCTAGTTTGTGACTTTTTTCAAAAAAATATCTAATCCCATGAATTTAAACATCTTTTGACAATTAATTAATTAATCTCCAATTAAATTAACACTAATATGGGTCCAAGAAGTGTTTGGCAGTAGGCCACCAGATAAATAGGAGTATACTGTAAGAAAACTCTAGGAAAGTGGTGCATGAAACTGTTTTCAACACATGAAGCCAATCAACATTTATTTTTAAATTTATTTCAATGTGGGTATGAAACTTTGAATGTATGATGTGACAATTTGCTTGGTTAATTTTACTGCGTAATAAAATAAATTAATCGATTTAAAATCTTGTTAGAGTACATGATTCCCTCCTGTCCTCCCCAATACTCTAGACTCTAGAGAAGGTGCAATTTCCTATTTCGTAGTATTTTCAATGAATTTAGCATATTTTAGTTCAATTCCAAAATAAATAGAGCCTTAATCGGTATCACTATTACGTTTTATTCATATGTCGAATATGGTTATGAGTCACACTTGTCATCAAAAGAATTAATCTTTAATATCTTTTTACCTTAAACCATACTATTTATGTAAACGATCAGGTGCGATAAAGGGGTTAGATTTGTAAGTATTAGAAAAAAATAGTTTGTTGCAATTAATCGTTTACAATTGTAGTATTAGTTTAATTTTTTTTTTTGTATTTAATGAGTGTACATAATCAACAATACCTAAAAGTTGAAAAATTATAAAACTATTCGATTAAAATAAGGACTTAAGCCTAGGGGACCCATATAGTAACCGACTCATCCCTCGAAGGTGCAACCAATTCAACCTTATTTGAATCACAAAAATACGAAAGAAAAAAGATTTGAAGCAACAACGCCATTTAAATTAATGTAAAGTCATTTTTGTAGGTACTGTATATATGTATGAGCAATTATTTTTAAAGATGTCAACTAAAACATACTTTATAATATATATATACACACACCGTACCATCTAAGCCAAATACTAATAACATCTTAAATCAACTACATTGTATATATTTGATGTTATACATACTACAGTAATACTATTCAGATTTTTAATCAACATACATTTTGACATCCTACTCGTATTTAATTTTTTTAATTATCGATGGTCATAAAAAAAACTTGCGGAGTAAATTAAAAACACCATTTAATTAAATTTAGCAGCACGTATGTAAAATAAATCATATATAGTAAATCACCGAAATTTGATACCTTTCAAAACAACCTTAAACTAATTATTAATTGTAATATAATTAGTGCTAATCAATTCAGATGAAAAGGAACAAAATAGAGCCTCTATTTGAGGACTAACAAGAGAAGTGGGATGTAATTGGTGTACACTATTATAGTAATACCACAACGCAAATATGCAATGAGCACCTTCGAGGGACCACTGCATGAAGTACGTGGGAGAGGGTCTACCTTTAACAATGGTCACATGCCCTATTTGACTATTATCTTATTTCATTTAATAATCAATTCAATAATATCTTTGTGATTTTCATTTTCACGAATTAAGATAATACATTATATTTTTTTTTAGACTAAGACATAAATTATACTCGTAGAAACTAAAGATTATCAAAATTTATTAAATGGATCAGACCGATTAAAATATATTAAATCTGATTAACTTAAAATATTATGGGAATAGGATAAATCATAACTTATTGAAAGTAGTTTTAGAATAGATTAGAGTTTATGAAAATTATTGGTTGAATTAAAACTTATTAACCCCGTCAAAAATAAAAAACTTATTGAAACTTACAGAAAATATACTTTTTATAAAAATAAATAAAAATAAATGGCTAAATGTGTGTAATGTGCTTCATCTTCACGATATATTCAAGTGATAGAAGTGAGTATCCTATTTAAATGATAGAATAAAGTCCTTGATTCTCCATCATAAAAAGCCCTCTCATCTTTTCCTCTAACAGCTAGTGCATTTAATTATTTAATTTTTAATTAAAACCAACCTTTTTTCTTTTGCTTAATAATAGCTTTATCCTTTTCTTTGGGGGCCAATAAGTTTCTACTATATATATTGGTGTCCTTTGAGAGCTAAGTAGTGGTTACACCTTTTGGCTTTGGATTTTTTTTTTCTTTTTTCGGTATACAAGAATTAGCAAAGGATAATATAATCATGTAAGTAGTTTATTATCTAGTCTAGTTATTATAATTAGTTAAATACATAAGGGGTAGTATTTTTTGTTGATATTTGAGTTAAATTATCCATGTTAACTTTAAGGGAGACGATAAAACGATTAGTTTAATAATTTAAGATTTTTATTTTTTTGAACAATATGCAACTAATTTTGTTTATAAAGATTGAGCAACAAATGATAAAAAAAAAAAGAAATTTGTATACTCTTCGAGCTTTTAGATTCAATCTTAAATATCAAATCTCATTAACATGAGATACTCAAATAAGAATGATTTACAAATGTTGACACGCGGGCAACAAGTGAAAGCTAGATACAACCAACACAATTATTTAGCCATAACTTTTTTTCACTATAATATAATCATAACAAAAGAATTAACTAAATTTGCTAAAATGGAGATAGATTCTTTAAAGATCGATGTACTTTCAACAAATAATGGTTACTATATTTTTTTCTAAATAACTACGTGAGGATCTAACCATAAATACATCATTTATATCCAACCAACAACTCAATTTTCTTCACTCACAAAGTATAGTATGGTGCAACGGAACGTTCGTTTTTACCAAATAATATGGTCCTATAACCATTGTGAGGTAGACATTTTGAATAAAGCCTAGCTAGGTGGTTTATATATATCAAATAAAACCAAGTGTATATCTAATTGATGGAGGATGATTCATGAAATTGAATACCTAATGAACCAATTCAACAACACGTAGGGGTTTACGACATAAACGTCTTTTTTGGCCAAGAAATATGTACTTTCTTTTTTTTAATTTTTTTTTTGGGATGCAAGAAAAATGTACTTAATATTCTTATTTTATGTTATGTGATGTGTTATTGACTTATGATCGAGTCTTATTTTATGAGATTAGGACCATTATATTTGCTTCGGTTGCTCCCTAGGCTTCACTCAGATTCTTTTTGCTCCACTTTTGAGGACTACTTTCACCACCACTATCTATTTTTTTTTAGCTTTCTCAAAATCTACTAACGCTTCTTTTGATTGCTTACTAGCCGTTGGATTTACCTTGAGATCCCCATCCACTAGCCATGATGGATTTAGTCGTTTTTTGTTGCCCAATTATTAAGCAAAGGGCAATATATATATATAGGGCTTATTACACTAATACAAACTAAATACGGTGTAGCTAATTAATTAAGCTAGCTAGCTAGGGTTAGCACTAATTGAAAAGGGTGGTGTATATGTGACACATTGTTTTAACCATTATAATTAATCATCATTTTCTTAAATGATTTGTATATGAAGGTAAATTTTTAATTGAATTGAACATCAACAAGTCTTTTCTTAGAAAGTCTTTAAAAATGTTTTCAACAATACACATTTGTCTGTGATCACTTGTTTATATACGAATTAATTAACTATTCCTAAGCTACTTGTAAGTGTTTTTTAAAGTAATCCATGCATATTTAAAATAAAATACTAAAAAAATTTAATTGTTAAGAATTTGGGTTCACATATAATATTTTTCTTATACAGGCCGGGATACTCCACTTACTAATGATATAAGGAGTAAAATGATCAAATTAAAGTCAATACATAAATAAATTATTATAGGAATATAAAGCTAAAGTTATTACAGATTTTTTTTAAAGGAAAGTTATCACAAATAGATAAAATATGTTCGAAATGCTACTTGGTAATAGTACCATGTGTCCAAACAACCATTATTTATGCATAAACTAAATATTATTGCAAATAAAAGGTTAAAAAAACTTCTAATATTATTTGATGGGCAGAATTTGGCTAACAGACAAATCTTGTATTAGACATACATACATATGGATCGAGAGTATATATATTTTCGGATTGCTCATTGTTAGTGGTACTTATATATTGTGAATGGTTAATCACTTTCAAAGTCATGTAATACCTATCTCAGTGATATCTCAATCCTGCACAAGGATATTTTATTTCCTTATTCCTTTTCCACATAATTGTAGTACGAAATATAAATGTTCTTACAAAAATCCTTATAATCACAGATAATGAAGATTGAAACCCTTTTATAATACATTATCACAAGTTCACTAGCCTCACACATCCACAATGCAAAAACCACATATACCTTAATTAAATTATATGCAATATAAAACAAAAGAAAAATAATTTATGTAAATGGTCTCAATGCCTCATGAAAGATCTCCTTAATTATTTAAGGATAAATTCAATCAAATACCCAAGAACCTTGTTATAATTGGTGCAATAATGTGGGTACTAACGGAGGACTTTTTTTCTGTATTTTAGTGGCCAAATTTATCGGCATTAAAACCCCTAAAATATCGTCTAATTGAAGAGATGATATTGTACGAGAAAATGAAGCATATCTCCATGTTTCGTTATCTCGTCAACTTCTCTTTTTCAACCAAACTCAGTGGCAAAAACAGTAATAATTTGATTATACTTAGGACCATTTCAACACTAAGCTTACTTCCTTTGGAAAACCTTGTCCTATGCTTTGAGGAATATTTCACTGTCTCTCACACTTTCCTTCATTCAGATCTTAATCACATTATGTATGATTTAAACAAGGTAGTTGAGGTTTAATCACTTTTAAGCCTTAATTTTCTGGTCAAACAAACGCTCCATAGTTGGTGACTTGGTGCTTCATCAATTAATATTAGCGCACACTCCAACATGTGACTGAACACATAAAAAGCGTGTCAATGTTATTTATGGAAATGTCACTATAATTGCATTATTCATGTTTATGATGTCTGTCTGTAGGATTATTATAATAAACGTTTTTACTTTTTATAATTCATATAAATAACGTCTTTTTCATTTACTAGAAACCTTCTACAAAGTAATTGATATTAATAAGACAATTTAACAAAAATAGCTTAATAACACCAACCATAGTCCCATAAACCACAATCGAGCTCCAAGGTATGGGCCTCCTTTTTGTTTTGTTTGTTTATTTATTTATTTTTTAAAAAAATTTGAAATGAAGTCCAAGTTTTAAACAATAATTCATGACTTCGTACCATGTAGAATAAATTATACAAGTAAATTTATTGTTTTGATCCAAATTACTTCTATTGCTATTAACATATTTTCATAGTCCTTAAGATACAATATGACTTATAATTACATTGTCGTATTTGCAACCAAGGGTTGAAATCACGATCTTTTCTTATTTTGTATGAAATCCGATTATTACTTAGTTGTAATCAAAATGATTTTAGTTTTTTTTCTTATCTATAATCTATAATGCAATCATCTGAAATATAATCGACTTTGTTTGACAGTCTTAATAATTACCCTTAATATATTAAATCTTTTACAGAGTATAATATTCTATAATAATGATGTAATTATCTTACATCTAAGAAATAATCACATACAAGCATTAACAAGAAAAAAGGGATAAGGTTAAAAATCGAAGGTTTGTTATATAATGACAAATTCACACTAGAAATCAGCGCAGTGATTTTAGCACTTTCTTCCAAGTTTTATTCACTAGTTAATTTATTTGTAAATAAAAAGTGCGCAAATAAAAAATAACTGAAAATGGGAAAGTAGTTACCATAGGTGAAAATTTACTCTCAACGTTTTATACTCCCTCCGTTCCCTTTTGTTTGATATACTTTGACTTGCACATATGCCAATGTACTTGTTTAACCTTAAATATCTTTTGTTGTGTATATGTAAAAATTATAATAATTCGATATTAATAAAGTACTCGTTAAAACGAATCAAACAAGACCACATATGACTATATTATGGTTTATATATCGAAAGTAATTTGAAAGATTCTTTCATCTTATAAATAGTATCAAGATTCCAAACGTATCAAACATTTAGGAACGGAGGGAGTAACAAATTTAGGGTACGATACAAAAAGTTATAGTGTGGGTGCTCGTACCATAGTGTTCCCCCCACTGCTGAAAAACAGGCTGTTTCACCCAAAGATTCCGCGCCGATAAACTCGTCAAAATTATAGCTCGGCTCAGTGGGGCCCACTTGAAGCAGACGTTATATAACTCAACTTACTTATCACCCCTATAAGCAAACCAACTTATCACATATTAAAAAACTTGTGCTTATCTAAGCTTTTCTGTCTCCTCCTTCACTCATATAAAAATCCACAATATTTCTGCAAACATTTCATTTATTTATTTTTTTTCCTTTTATTTTTTTTTATTTTTTATTTTTAATTTTCCCTTCTTTTTCTAATGTTGTACTCTACTTCCATACTTTAATTATTTTTATTCTCTCTCTAAAAGTCTAAACTAAACCCTCATTCTAGAGAGAGAAACAGAGGAAAACCCAAAATCCAAAAAAAAAAGAAAAATAAATAATAAAAATAAAAAAAAGACATCCTTTTTAATTTCTTCATCATCTTCTTCAATTTTTTGTATGGATCTCATCTTCTGTTGGTAAGATTAGGGCTTCAAATTTTTTTTTTTTCGAAAATTTTGAATAAATTTTGTTCTTTTGAGTAAAAAGTTTAAATCTTTTTTCTTTATTTTTGGTTTGTATGTTTTAATTCTACTTTTATTTTATTTATAAAAAAAACCCTGTTTTTGGTTTTTGCATCTTTGATTATGATAGGGGTTTAAGGTTTATAGCGGCTTTAATTTAGGTGATCTGTAAGAACCCTAATTTAATTTTTCTCTCTCCTCTTTTTGGGTTGTCGGCGATTTTTGAAAAATGTTGTTCGTGTGAAGCTAATTTGCAAATCTCATTTCTGTAACAGAGTTTTGAATTTTTGATTTTTTTTTCAATAAAAATTCTATATTTTTGGTAAGAGTTGAATTAAATTTAATTAATTATTTTTGTTTAGTAGTTTTTTTCATGTCTGGTTGATATTGTTTTGTTATTTATTTATTTATTTAAATTTAAATAAAAAAAGTTTTTATTTTATTTTATTTTATTTTTTTAGGTTAATTATCCATTTTCTGATTTGGGTTTTTTTTGGATGTGGGTTTTACAGATCTGGATTCAATATCAGAATTTGTGGGTGGAGCAACAAAGGAGCACTCAAAAATGTCATCTTTAAGTAGAGAGCTTGTTTTCCTGATTTTACAGTTTTTAGATGAAGAAAAGTTCAAAGAAACTGTTCATAAGTAAGTTTACATTTACATTTTTACTGTAGTAATTTTAATGAATTTGGTTATTTAATTGTTGTAATGATGGTTGAATTGAAATGGGTAATGATTGTTTTGTATAAATGTTTGTTGAATTGAAATGGGTAATGATTATTTATTTATATTCTGTAAATTTTGTTGAATTAGACTTGAGCAGGAATCTGGGTTTTTCTTTAATATGAAGTATTTTGAGGATGAAGTACATAATGGTAATTGGGATGAGGTTGAAAAGTATCTTTCTGGTTTTACTAAAGTCGACGATAATCGATACTCGATGAAGATATTCTTTGAAATCAGGAAGCAAAAGTATTTAGAGGCTTTGGACAAGTAAGTTTTGTAATCTGTGCTGTAAGTGAAAAGTTTGATGTAGTTGTGATATTGTGGATGTTTATTGAAAATGTGGTTGTTTGTGAACTTTTGTAGGCATGATCGGTCGAAAGCAGTGGATATACTTGTGAAGGATCTGAAGGTTTTTTCTTCTTTTAATGAGGAGCTGTTTAAGGAAATTACTCAGCTATTGACACTGGAGAACTTCAGGTAATGATAATGCGTGGGGAGCGTATTTTTTGTATAATATTATGAATGGTGTTGGAATTATGCATTGAATGGAATGAATGTGTATTGCTTGCAGGGAGAATGAGCAGTTGTCGAAGTACGGAGATACCAAGTCTGCTAGGGCAATCATGTTGGTTGAGCTCAAGAAGCTTATTGAAGCCAATCCTTTGTTTCGTGACAAGTTGCAATTCCCGAACCTTAAGAATTCAAGGTTGCGGACACTGATCAACCAAAGGTACAATGACTTGCTAAACTAGGCATCTCGTGAATGGCGAGTTGCCTGTGTAGAATATTCGAGATGTTCCATTGCGGTTGTTTTTCATTTTTCAAGTTCTGTTGAACTTGATATATGTTATTGCATCATGGTTGTCAAAATCGGCATGTAGCATGCAGAGGAGTATCGGATTAATTTACATTTTGATATCTTGCCATTTTGACAAAATCATGTGGGCATTTAATTGTAATTGATATTTTTGGGGAGTAACTGCTAAATTCAATCTTGAATGTATTCTGAGTTGTAAAAATTTAATCAAATCTAATCTTTTTGTGGCTGTGAGTTGAATATATTTGTTGTTGAAAATAATACTATTGATTTCCACAAGTCTAGTTGATGGCTTTAAGTTGGCTAACAATAGTTTGTTTCACTACATCAGGTTTTCTTTGCTTGGATACCTTGTAGTATCACTGTCAACAATTGAGCATATGTTTAATTGACTGTGAATTGCAGCTTGAATTGGCAGCATCAGCTGTGTAAAAATCCCAGGCCAAATCCAGATATCAAGACTCTGTTTGTGGATCATTCTTGTGGACAGCCAAATGGTGCTCGTGCTCCATCACCGGCAAATAATCCACTCCTAGGATCATTGCCAAAAGCAGGAGGCTTTCCACCTTTGGGTGCACATGGGGTGAGTTAATTGGTTTAGCTTCGACCTGTTTGATTTCCTTGACCTGATATATGTTTCTTATGATGTTTTTTTATATGTTAAGCCTTTTCAACCAACCCCTGCGCAAGTACCTGCCCCTCTTGCTGGATGGATGTCTAATCCTGCTACTGTGAGTCATCCGGCGGTATCTGGTGGACCAATTGGGCTTGGTGCTCCATCAATTCCTGGTAATGCATCTTGAAGCCCAATCTTTTGTTGGACTTGATGGAAAAATCTTGAAATTTCGAATTTTCCTGTTTTGTGGCATTTACTTCTAGTTATTTGTTAATCCTTGTGCCTAATATGATTTTTAATCTTTTCCTAGCTGCATTAAAACATCCAAGGACCCCACCAACAAATTCTTCTATGGATTACCCGTCTGGAGACTCTGATCATGTTGCAAAGAGAACTAGACCTATAGGACTTTCTGATGAGGTCTTCTATATTTTTCTATGCTGTTTGCTATTTCTCCTTCATTTTGTCAACATAGACGTTGGTTTTGTAGTATGCTTTTTCTTCAACTAAGTTTTCTTTATGCAGGTTAATCTTCCTGTCAATGTGCTGCCAGTGTCATTTCCAGGCCATGGTCACAACCAGGCATTCAATGTGCCCGATGATTTGCCCAAGAATGTTGTTAGGACCTTAAATCAGGGGTCGTCTCCGATGAGCATGGATTATCATCCTGTTCAGTTGACTCTTCTTCTGGGTCAGTATATGTCTATTGCACTTTATGAAATGGTTTGATATAAATGTCTTTGTTTATTCCTTTTCTATTATTGTTATGTTCTGTGATCTTGACTTCTACTTGTTAATACACTCGTCTTTTAGTTGGTACAAATGTTGGAGACATAGCATTATGGGAAGTTGGTTCTCGTGAAAGGCTTGTTTTGAGAAACTTCAAAGTCTGGGATCTCACTACATGCTCAATGCCTCTGCAGGTATGTGCTTTTTGATTTGTGTCGCACTGTCACATGCAGTTACGGTTTTGTCTTACTTTTTGCTTGTAGTATTGATATGGGATCTTACTTTTTAAAGTCTTTTTGATGTCTAATCTTTCTTTTTCTTCTTCTTCTTCATAGGCAGCTCTAGTTAAAGACCCTGCTGTATCTGTTAATCGTGTAATTTGGAGCCCTGATGGTTCATTGTTTGGTAAGCTTGTGCAGAATAATATTTATTTATATTTTTTATTGTATATTTAATGATGCTAGATTGAATTCCTTGTCTTGTTCCATATTAATTTTTTTTAAATATTAATATTTTTTTTTATCTTATTTTTTTATTTTTTTGTGTCACAGGGGTTGCATATTCCAGGCACATTGTGCAAATATATTCATATCATGGGGGAGAAGATATAAGACAACATTTAGAGGTACATACTGTAGCCAAGATCCTGAGTGGGAGATGATAATTTTTTCAAATGTTAATCAGATCATGTGAAATGATGTGTACTTTTTTTAATGCAGATTGATGCTCATGTTGGAGGAGTGAATGATATTGCCTTTTCTACTCCCAACAAGCAACTTTGTGTTATTACGTGTGGGGATGACAAGACCATCAAAGTTCGTTGTCCATATCACATTTTTTCCGTCTGCCATATTAAAACTAATTTATTTGATTTAGTACTAAGATTTTCTTCTGTTTATATTTAGGTGTGGGATGCTGCTACTGGAACAAAGCAGTATACTTTCGAAGGCCATGAGGCTCCTGTATACTCGGTGTGCCCTCATTACAAAGAAAACATACAGGTTACAATATTTAATAATACGTAGTATTTTGTATCACATATTGAAACTCTATTTGTGTGTGTGTGTGCGCGTTTTGTTGTGATTCCAACATCTTATGCATTTGCTTGTTTGTGGTCCAGTTTATTTTTTCAACTGCTGTTGATGGGAAAATAAAAGCTTGGTTATATGACAACCTAGGCTCTCGAGTCGACTATGATGCTCCAGGTCGCTGGTGCACAACTATGGCTTATAGTCAAGATGGGACCAGGTCTTTTTTACTGAAAATTTGTAGGGATTTTAATTGTGTTTATTTTGCATCTTCTCAAGCTAATGTGTCTTCTGTTTTCCTTCTGTTTGCTGGTATTGCAGGCTTTTTTCATGTGGTACAAGTAAAGACGGTGAGTCACATATCGTTGAATGGAATGAAAGTGAAGGTGCAGTGAAGCGTACATACCAAGGATTCCGGAAAAGGTCTTTAGGTGTTGTTCAGTTTGACACAACTAAGAACCGGTATTTGGCTGCCGGTGATGATTTTTCTGTTAAATTCTGGGATATGGACAATGTACAGCTATTGACAACCATTGATGCTGAAGGAGGACTCCCAGTAAGTTACTATATTTATAGCTTGAAGGTTTAATATACATTTCTGTCATGTGTCTGTTGCTGACTTACCATTCTAATTTTCTGTAGGCAAGTCCACGTATCCGTTTCAATAAAGACGGTGCCCTTTTGGCAGTCTCTGCTAGTGATAATGGAATAAAAATTCTCGCTAACTCTGATGGTGTCCGGCTATTACGGACATATGAAAATATGTCTTATGATTCCTCCCGAGCATCTGAATCTTTAACAAAGGTAACAATTAAAGATTTCTTGTCTGTTGCATGTAAACTATGTTGAAGAACACATCTGATGTTTGGTTTCTCTTTCAGCCATCGATAAACCCAATTTCTGCTGCTGCTGCCAATGCCGCTGCTGCCGCCGCCGCTGCTGCAGCTACAAGTTCGGGGCTCCCTGACAGAAGCGCCCCGATGGTTGGCATGTCTGGGATGGTATGTTTCTGTTTTCTGCTTGAGCTTATAATCATCAAGTTTTGTTGCAGTAAATTATACTTGTGGAATTTCCATATTTCAATCCCTTGCCCAATAGTTTGTCTTGTCTTTGCAAAGTTTAGTTTTCGGAATGTTAGCAATTTCTTTTTGATCTTTACAACCCCATATTGCTTTTTTTTCAGAATGGCGATGCTAGAAATATGGGAGATGTGAAGTCTCGAATTCTTGAAGAAACTAATGACAAATCGAAGATATGGAAGCTCTGTGAAATCAGCGAACCAGCTCAGTGTCGATCACTACGACTCCCTGAACACATGAGAGCGGCTAAGGTTAGTTGAACAATTGGCTAAGATCCAATCAACTTCTTTGAAATTTTGTTTCTGTGCAGTTATCTGTCTATTATACTATGTAATATGCCATCTCTCTAGTTATCTTTCTCTTAGGCTGCTAATGCTATCTCACTCATTCTGATTTGTTGAACAACAAGCTGAATAATGTCCAGTAAAGGTTTTGTTGACCTGTGAGAGCTCCTAATTACCCGGAGGCTTGACAAGACGAACCAAATTTACTGTCTTCCCGGAAACTTAGATTATATATGTTTTTTGTGTAGTTTCATAATTGATGGATTGTTTAATGCCAAAGGCCTGCCTAAGAGTTGCAGAATCGCGAGTCTCATCTTGGTTGATGTGATAGTAGGGTTCTGCTCTATTGTGGCACTTGAAGCGTTGTAGCTACCCATAGTATGTAGGCAAGAAAACTGTTTTTTCCATTATGTTGAGACTCTTGCTTTTTTCTTTGATGTCAATGGGTCGGCATGCTGCTTCCTATCTCTATGTCAGTACAAATTAGGCATGAATATTACTTGCCTTGCCTACCAAGCTGTTGGTATTTGGGTTGTCTGCATCCTGGAGTATGGAAATTGAATGTTGTTGTATACGTTCTGCACAATTGTTAGCAAACAGATGTCTTTGGCCTTTTAAAATAGGTTCATCAACTTTGAGCTACATTCATTAAGTTTTTTTTATATGCTGATGCAGATCTCAAGACTGATCTACACAAACTCAGGTAATGCTATATTGGCATTAGCATCAAATGCAATTCACTTGCTTTGGAAATGGCAAAGGAATGAACGCAATTCTAGTGGAAAAGTGAGTGAAGTATCCTGTTAACACGTGTAACTTTACTTTTTGGTAAGATGTGTTTGTAGCTGAACCTGATATGTCCGTGTAGGCGTCAGCTAATGTTCCACCGCAGCTGTGGCAACCTGCTAGTGGGATTTTGATGACAAATGATGTTTCCGATTCAAGTCCTGAAGAAGCTGTTCCTTGCTTTGCTTTGTCCAAGAATGATTCATATGTAATGTCTGCATCAGGAGGGAAAATTTCCCTTTTCAATATGATGACATTTAAGGTAGTGAATGATACATACTTTTGCCTTTGTGCTTGTCACTTTATTTAGTGTTTCTTAGTATCGCTTATTTACCTTTGATTGCAGACAATGACGGTGTTTATGCCTCCACCACCGGCAGCGACATTTCTTGCTTTTCATCCTCAAGATAACAATATAATCGCTATTGGCATGGATGATTCAACTATTCAGATTTATAATGTTCGAGTAGACGAGGTATTATAAAATTGTATTTCATGGTAAGTATATGAAGGTGATTGGGCTAAAAACTGATCAGCTGACAATTTTCTTGCTGATGCAGGTTAAAAGCAAGTTGAAAGGCCACTCGAAAAGAATAACAGGTTTGGCCTTCTCACATTTGTTAAATGTGTTGGTCTCATCTGGTGCAGATGCTCAGGTACGTAGAATCATGTCTGCCATGGAGGTGTAGTGTGTGAGAGTAGTGGTTGTATATGTAACTTGGATCATCAGGCTATTTATTGCGGTACATTTTGCTGATTTACAACTTTTGCTTTTCATCGTGATACCTAGATATGTGTGTGGAGCTCAGATAATTGGGAAAAACAACGGTCTAAATTTCTACAGCTTCCTGCTGGAAGGGCACCATCAGCACAATCAGATACCCGCGTCCAATTTCATCAAGACCAGACCCATTTCCTGGTTGTACATGAGACTCAGCTGGCAATATTTGAAACAAAACAATTAGAATGTGCTAAGCAGGTGCGTTATCTTCCATTCATGGTTCCATGGCTGCAATATGATTTTTTCTTCAAGCTAATGTTCTCATCTCTTGTTTAATTTTTGTCTGTTTTCCAGTGGGTTCCACGTGAATCTTCTGCTCCGATCTCTCATGCTGCCTTTTCGTGTGATAGTCAACTGATATATGCGAGCTTCTTAGATGCAACTGTTTGTGTGTTTAGTGCCGCTAACCTTAGACTAAGATGCCGCATTAATCCTTCTGCATATCTCCCAGCCAATGTTAGGTAAATTTCTGCCGTATTATTCCTGAAAATCTTACACTACTTATATCCTTCTTGAATACGGAGTAGCATTTTTGTGCTAACTGATAAGGCTTGCAACTTCTTGTGTATTAATTGTGTTTGAGAAGTGTTATTTTTGCAATTGAAAAGTTAAAACTATCATCGGGAAGAAAGTTTAGGTTTCATGCTCTTTTTTTCAACTTCTTGTGTATTAATTTTGCATAGCCATTTGGCTTTTCATAATGGAGGTAAATTTTAGTGTTTCTGCAGTAATAGGCATTAGGCCTCTTTTTTCAACTAAGAACGTGCAACTATTGGTTCTTGGAATCTAGTTTTTAATATGTGCTTGTAATTTAATTTGGAACCCATTACTATTACAAAACTGATTCTTCTAAATATTTTTTTATCTTGCAGTAGTTCTAATGTCCATCCATTGGTCATTGCTGCACATCCACAAGAAGCAAATCAGTTTGCAGTAGGACTTTCAGATGGTGGTGTTCACGTATTTGAGCCACTCGAAACTGAAGGAAAATGGGGTGTACCACCTCCCATGGAAAATGGATCGGCAGGCAGTGGGCCAACTACACCTTCAGTGGGCCCTTCAGGCTCAGATCAACAACAAAGATGATCCAACGGTTGTTAAAGCATGAATTAGTCTCATGCTGTCTTACTGTCTGGTTTCCTATCTAGGTATGCTCGGTCTCTCTTCAGCTGTTGGGAACATGGCTCACTGTCCGATCAAATGATCCAAATGTCATAATATTTTTGAAGATGATGATGATCTTGATCATTTCACCTGTATGCAGGTGTAGGCTCTGGCTATGTATTTACTCAAGTTCCATTGTGCAGTTAAGGTATATGTATTTACTCAAGTTCGCGTAGAGGTTAAACATGTTTTAGTCAGAGCAACTTAAGGTATATACAGTAGGAGTATCAATTCTCAGGTGTTATCTTTTGTGTTAATGAAATATCTTTTGAAGAATCCAATTTTATCTCCTATTCTCCTTTTGTTTCATTTTGTATGATAATGTTGCTCTGTATTTAAGGGGAACACTCATAGTAGTTTGGTCGAGTTAACTTCGAATGCTCCTTGTTCTCACTAACTTAAAGTCTTAATTAACCCCTTTCTCCTCTCCTCCCCTCGAAACCTACACTCGATTAACTCCATCCCCAGGGGGTGTGCTTAACTTGGATGGAAATTTAGGCCTCTAGTTCGGTTGGAGTTTTTATGTAGTTGATCAACTTATACGAGGGGCGAAAGATATACTAAAATAGGGAAGGTACCATTAATTTGGAACAATCCAAAAGGGATAGTTTAAGCAGAGATCAAAGGTGATGTATTCGCTGTTGTGATAAGCAACTGAAATTGGAGGTATGATATACCAATAGCATAGCTGGCCAGCACAAGATAGTGTTTTATCGATTTGAAACTCATTCTTATTTGAAAGCATATACTCGGTGACTTGAATTATAATTTTTTTTTTTTTTGTGACTTTGAAAATTTTGCACCGTGACTTAATAAAAATTGTGATTTGAAAATTATATATCGTAAATTGAAACTGTATTTTTCTAGCTTGAAAGAAAAAATGTGAAATTATGAAACGACCCTCCTTTTGGCCATTATTGCTCTGGATATCTCCTGATATTGCATCCCTCTCTGCTTGGCTAGTTGGCTGACGATATAAGCTTCTGTTGGCAGTGGTGGGCTGTTTCCTGTCGTGTTAATACTTTGAGTCCTTGATGGGGCTTGTATTTATTTATTGATGTTCTTAATGTCATATATTGGAGCTTAAATCATGGAAACCTAATTGTTGGATTAGATGTTATGTGTTGTTAGTTGATGACGCAATAAATTGGCATTCGGTATTTTCACAAACAATTAAAAGCAGATTATATCACACTTTTGGCATATATTCATATACTTGTACAAGTCTTTTTAGAGCAGGGGTTTGTCACGAGGTTTATTCTCATTTTTTTTTTTGAGGTTAAGGTACATAATAAGGATAGATTTGAAAATGAAAAAAAGTTGTATTTAAATATGTAGCATTTTGAGTGGAGAAAAATATTAAAATAAAAAATTAATTAAAAAATGAAGGTAGATTATCAAGTTTCATGCCTGAATTTTTGTAGCCTTATGGGGTTGTCTTGATAAAAGGTTTGTTTGTACTCCCTTTGTACCACATTGACTTGTGCATTTGGAGTTTTTTACCCTATTACATGTTAGAATTTTCATTATATCTATCAATATATAAGTATGAATAGTCATTTATGATTTTGTTTAATTCGTCTCGATGTATGCATTATTAACATTTAATCGGTATAATTTTTGCAAACATATAATTCCAGATATTAGTGATATAATATATGCATTGGGTTGTATAATGAACGGTGTTGAATGGAGGGGTGATAAATTTGTCCTTTTGATGATTTATCAAACCTTTGTGGATGCTCTTAGATGTGCAAGTGTGAATTTGCTTCTCTTAGTGGAAGATGAAGCAAAATGTATAGAAATGTAGTAGCCTAACTCTAAAGCGATTAGTAAAGATATTTTCAACTAATTGTAGTCATACTTAAGATTTTTCTAAAAAGAAATAATTTCATTCTAATCAAGACTCGTTGTTTGTGTTGTTTAATGCACTTTTGCCTCCCCCACCTCCAATTTCTTTGTATTATTCAACATTGTGTTTTGTTCTTGCACTTATGCTCATACTTTGTTTTTAATTATCTTTTTCTCCCTAATCGAATTTCTGTTTAAATGTTACCTCTCCATTTCATTTTACAATTTGCGGTTATTTTTACACATTTGCCAATTTTATAAAAAATATAAACTTTGATATCTTAATAGGATAAAAGAAGACAAATCCAAAAAGATTGCATATAAAATATATTTTTACTTGCATATAATATATAAATAACGATTAAAATGTAATTTGTGAATGCCTTTGGATTGAACTAGAGTACTAGACTCGAGAGTAAAAGACTTGATGCATCCATTGATTGAAGTAGAATGAAACCAGTTATTGTATGAAGTATATAACCTTTTGAAAAGGTAAGAAAATCCGACTAGCTGTAAATGGCTAATCCAAGCTAACACAATATAAGACACGATCAAAACAAATAAGTGATTAAACGAAAAGAAAAGTCTTATTATTTCTATACTCATGAACAAAGAGTATAGCTAGTTCTACAAGAAAATTGGCTCAAAAACATCGAAATACTTAAAATAATTCAATGCTTAGTAGTGAGTAAAATAAGTTGATTCGAAGTATAGGGGCTTAATTAAGCCTCTGGTGATGATGTTAAAGCTTCAGGTAGTGTCATAATTGCCTCGAACACAGGGTATGCTGTATTGCCGATGGAGCCAGTGACGTGCCCTCCTTCCTCTTTAGCCTGATGCACCAATTTCCCTTCTGCTAGTAGATCATCTAGTGCAGGCCACGAGTCGTCGCCTTCTGGTGGCTCATAGTGTCCTACATCACGTATTTCTGTGTACACCTGCACTCGAAACCAGAATCATATTTAGAAAATCATTACAGTTCGTTAGTACTATACTAAAACAAAAGCCACTGTATCGATCGAGTCACGTACCTGGTTATACTCGCCAACAACAGAATTAGAAAATCCAACAAACCAGTGTTTTTCAGCACCTTCATTGTTAAGAGCAGAGTAAACGAAGCCAGCTCTAGAGCTTCTATCACCGCCAAATCGTTGGCCGTGCAAGAAAGCACCCCATTGTCCATTCGCAATGATCGCTGGGTAGGCACACTCACAAACACGTCCACTCCAGTCACGTTCGACTACGAATGTCATTGTTTCACCAGTAGCATTATATATTAGACACATTGTACTCACGTTGTCACTACCAAATCGAGTCTGTAGCTTCCTTACGAAAGCTAAAGCATCCGATGCCTTGCTATCCACGTTTATCCTCTCCATTGCAACCTTTGCCCGGTCTATCTGGTTGATCGTGTTCTTGCCTTTGTATTCTGCCATTGCTCTTAGAGTTGCCTCTGTTACTGGTGCTCCAAACACGTTTAATCCCATTTTTTTTTTTTTTTTTTTTTAGATTTTCAATACCTGCATTTTTCATCAAATTTATTAAATTTTTAGCTTATAATAAGAAAATTTATTAGATTTTTAGCTTACTATTTTTTTCC
>PYUH01000145.1:914188-939158 GCA_016808085.1 Suaeda aralocaspica
TTTTTTTTTTTTTTTTTTTTCAGATTTTCAATACCTGCATTTTTCATCAAATTTATTAAATTTTTAGCTTATAATAAGAAAATTTATTAGATTTTTAGCTTACTATTTTTTTTCCTACATAAGTAAAAAATAAGGTGAACAGACAGAGTCTCAATATAACTTTGATATATGATTGGAACACAAATTTATGACTATATTTGAGTAGTACTACTTACAGAAATGAAGGATGAGAAAAATCGAGGAAGTTAAAGTGTAGACGTGTAGTAAGATGAATTGATTGCAAAATTTGAGAGATAGAATGGAACTGATTAATGAGAAACTGTAGAGTAATTTGGTCTTCTTATATAGGATCTTTAAAATAACTTGAATGCGACACCTACGAGTCCACGATCTACATAATAAAGTACTCTATATTACATTACGTACGGTTTACTTTTTATTCAGTTCGAAATTATTCTTATATTTTCAAGGTACTTTTTATCAATTTTTTTATTAAATATCCCATTTTTGTTTGGGTTAGTTGATTTTGGCATTTTAGAACCTTAATGAATTACTGACACATCACAAAAGACGTTGTTATTTTAGAGACGGAAATGTAGCACGGAAATGTTTTGTCGTTTTAGAGACGAGTAAACGTGGTTTGCTGACAATAAAGAAAAAGAAAACGTATAGGAAAATAAAATATTTTAATAATTATGTAAATAAAAATAAAAATATCTTTCATATAAAAATATTATTTTATATATTAAACTAAATAATTAAAATATTAAATGCACTTCAACAATAAATCTATATTCTATTGAGAATTGAGTTCAAAAACAAAATGGAGCCCAAGAAAACTTTATAGTAGCCGAAAATGAAGGCTTTAAGTCACTTTTTCGGGAGTTTCAAGTCTCGAAAAATATTGTCCTAAAATTTTACATATTGATTCGAAACAAGGGAAAACCTCTAAACAATTGAAATTAGCTAGAAAGTTCTTTGCAAAGTATTGGGAGAACAAAAAATACCCTTTTTCAATGTTATTGGGAAACTCCAGAAAAATGTAACCTGGGCACATGCGTTGGATCATAGGAGAATCATTAATTGGGTATTACACTCGGAGATATTTAAAAATACTTATATGTAAGTTGCAAACTTTCCAAAATACTCAATCTAACATAATATGAAGTTAGTATAAAAAAAACACATAACATGAAATTTCCTTCCATGGAAAACATTTTCAAAAAGTTTCCTAACTATTTTCAAATATTCGAATTTCCAAAACATTGAAACTCGTTTTAGAAGTTCTCATGCTTTCTAATTTATATAAGCTAAGATATCTTGTTATATCTTTATCACTTAGTTTCATATTATTATTAAAAAAATTAAAATATTCGAATCTCTAAAACGTCAAAACTCGTTTTAGAAATTTTCATCCTTTCTAATTTATATAAACTAAGGTGTCTTGTTATATCCTTATCACTCAAATAGTCAGATTCATATTGTCATCAAAAAAATTAGAATATGAGAGTGTATAACTACAAGATCCACAAAATATAAAGATCTTTTATTATTTTTTTTGATCGAAAGTTCTAGCCTACTTGTTATAGATGCACATCTCAAGAAAAGCTATGCATGTGTATGAAAGCGTTTCCTTCGCAGCATCAAATAAAATTTGTTCCAATCTTAACTTTTAAGTTGAACACTTGAACTTAAGTAGCCCATATCAACTTGAATATCATATTATAAGTAGGACGGAGTGTCATTAATTAAGTTATGCTTAGTATCTAACAATGAGATATATAACAAAACATCTCCCACGGCAATGCATAGCTTTTCAATAAATGCGTGTATGTATTGGAGTATTGTACGTATATGAGTATATACAAAATAGTTTAAATTAATATAGGTATAATGAATAAATATTCCAATGTGTATAGAGTGTGAAATGACCAAAAAAATCAGTGTGAGATGTTTTGTTAGTACCTAATAGTGAGATGTTTAACAAAACATGTCACATGGCAAAAATCTAAGTTATTTTTCAATATGATGGAGATTATATTTCTTAAGACTACTGTAAATAACGACAACAAAATGTAAGTCAATTTTTATGTTTATACCTGTTGAACCCCATGTGATTTATACTAGTGAGTTATCCCATATCGGAGAAAGAGGAGATATTGAACTTGTTTATAGGCCTAGGAGTTACTCCTCCTAATACTAATTGGTTTTAGGATGGAACCTCCTTGGACTTGTGGACCGATTTGACGAGTATACGACACCAATATAGGCATGCATATAACTAATGGAGTTTTTAAGACCCTGAAACCTTTTTTTCTACTACTTAGTCATAAAACGTTTTTTCTCCTCTGAAACGTTTTTATGCGTTTCACGAGACCGACAATCAACCGAAACAATGTACGGCGTGTTATCATATACTCCACAATCAAGACGTAAAGTAGTTGGTAATCTTTGATGTGATTTGCTACTTTTTCTTGCAAATTGTGATTTTTAAAAGTTTTTTAGTCGTTTGATTAGAGATAATGTAGTCATTAGGTGTGAAAGCAACCGCTCCCTATGGAATATGCTCCCACGTTCAACATATCATCCCTTTCTAGTAATGCATCCTAGTACAATTTAAATCTTTTCTTTTTACATATGTAAGTGTCTTTTTTTTATATGAATGTTATAGACTTAAAAGATTGTGTCTTTTTCTTAAGATTGTGCCTTTTGAGTGTTAAGATAGAACAAACGTACGTAATATTGTCTTAATTGTATCTTGTAAGAAGGCACAATTGACGATATATACAATTAATAGAAAAATTGTTTCTATAAAACAAAGAAAAATAGAAGCCGTTATTCAAGAACATTTGAGCTTAAATGTTTGGTTATCATGGAAATTGAATTCCTAACTGTATTTATAATATAAATGAATTATCAATCATAGGATTTGGACATAACTTGTTTACCTGTCATATATGAATTGTAAATACATAGGAATTTCAAATCACTGGAGTTTTAGTAGTTATTAGTTTATGAAATTGAATAGTATTGTTGTATTTTTTTATGTCTCAACACACAATTTATAGGCATCACTCACTTATAAGAGTTTAGTTTTTGGAAAATTAGCATGACAATAAAACAACGATGGCTAACAAGCTAAGAAATATGATAAGACAAGAAAATCATATTTTTTTTCAAAAAAAATTGTTAAACATATAAGCTAAGCATGTTGCTTGTTGCACTCACTTACAATCTCTTGAATTCTTCTTATCATAATCTTATCTTTGACACCCTCAAGCATATTTCTATAAAACATCTCTAAACGCCTTAACTCTTTACCATCTGCGGCCTCTAGCATACCCTGCCATGCTTTTGCAACGTCAAAAGAATGAGATTCAAGCAATGACGAAGGAATTTCACCCTCTTCGAAAGGACTACCAAAGAGCGAGCCATGAAGAGCACTTGCATAGCGTTCCATCACAGATAATTTTGATTGCAACATTTTCAACTCTTCCAATGCCGAGCATAGTTCTTTCTCCATTTCTGTTTCCTTTTCAGGCTTCTTAGGCACCATCTTCCTATAGCTCAACTCGTCGTTGAAATCTTGGGACAGTAGAGGCCACAAAACCAATGTGGGAGTATATGAATCGGTAGCTTTACCATCACCTAAAGCTCCACCCCAACCTCGTCCCCAAGACCAAAGTTTATAACCCTCATTTGCAACAAGGACAGTGTGAGCTGCTCCACATGCTATATCTTTAGGCCCTGGAAAATTTGCCCCGTGCAAACCATTATATGAGATTTGTAGTGGCAAGGTTGCATCGGTATAATCCACCCCTGAAACTTTTGCATTCGGGCAAAGCCCCAAACCCTTTTTCATTCCCCATGACCACACTTCTCCTGCTGATGAAACTACACTGGTATGGAAAAACCCGCAATCTACAGCAACTAAATATGTATGTTTTGGCAATGCTCTAACCAGTTTTGGAAGTAATGTACTCTGGGTTGTACCTATAGTAAGAAAAAAAAACCTGTTTATTAATTTTACCATTGACATAAAAATTTAAGATCACTAATGAATTGAAAATGTTAGTCGTACCATGTCCAAGCTGACCGTTTTCTCCAAGACCAAATGTCCAACAAAGGCTTTCCACTGCATCACTAGAGCGGTTCTTAAGAGTAAGAACAACGGTGTGAAAAGTTCCACATGCTATATCATAAGGTCTCCAAACAGATCCCTTCCTGGACTGTTCAACAACTTGAGGGCGCGATCTACTGTGAGTATCTCCTAGCCCTAGTTGGCCATGTCCATTTTTACCCCAGGTGTAACACACAAGATCATCACCGGTATGTTTTTCACCAGCAGTGACAAGCGCGATGACATGCTCATTTCCACATGCCACCTTAACAACTGTGTGACCATAAAAGTCCCACATTGGAGTTGGGGTTGGCACACTTGTTAGTGTGCATGTACGGTCATCAAAACTCATGTTTTGTGGAATGTTACCCCATATCCAGAGTACCCCAAGGTTATCAATTGCTAGTGACATCATTCCATCCGCCTCAATTGAACAAATCTGCAAATCGAGAAAGCCTGATCTGAGTTCCTAAATTCTATTTGTTAAGAGTTAAGTGACTCGTCTATAATATCGTAGTAAATTCTAATTATAAGCAAGATTAAAATAGACCACAGAACATGTATTAGTACTTCTTAACAAAGAATGATTTATTTGCTTTTGTTAAATGAAATATAGTTTAAATCATCAGTGTTACCTTCAATGTAATGTTTTCATTTGATTCATCACCAAGAGAGCCAGGAGAATCCAACTGAGCAAACTTATTTAATCGACGAGGAACTGACACATTTTCTCCGCTGAAGCCAAGCTGTCCATCTGTCAACAATCGGAAGGCAAATATGGAAATTCAATTGATCAAACAGCTCAAATTTGAAAATTATTGTAGTTAAGTTTAAACAAGCAAATGAGGTAAGAAATAGTACAGGTATTGTAGCCCCAGCACCAAACTGATCCATCATCTGCAATCAATTGAGCATCGAACCTCATTTAAAGGTAACTTATAGTAACATTCATCATCATCACACTCGAGCATTAAAGCTATGAAAAAAGTCGATTGCATAAAACAAAGACTGTTTTTAGGACTATATAACCATTCCATAGAAAATTCGGCATGTCTAGGACTGACTACTCTAGGATCATAATTAAGGATACAAACCCAAGTCGAAGCTGTATATTCTAAATTTATGAAATCTATAATATAATGACCTATAAATTTTACTTCATAACCAAGAAACAGAGGGAATAAAAGGGGTATAAAAAAAAAAAAATATTACCAGCAAGTGCAAGACTGTGATAAGCACCAGCAGCAACATCAACAAAGTAATTAGTAGGCATTTGATCATTAGAACCACCATTATCCCATTTTATTTGCACCGGGAAATTCTCATCTGTTTCGGAAACGTTACCAAGTCGTCCGAATGTACCTCTTCCCCAAGAATACACCTTCCCATCCCCTGCCGCATATCAACCAAAAATAAGTTAAGAATCACATAAGTTCAGGTAAAATAAGGAACAACGTGTCGAAATATCTTAAGTGTTAGTACCTGAAAGAATGATAGTATGCGCTTCACCAGCAGCAACTGCGACCACCTTGTGTCCCGGGTTGCGAAAAGGGACTCCATGATCAGTAGTCATCCTAACATCCATATTATTCAAATTCTTAGACTTAGAGCCAGGAAAAGAAATTGGTAAATTGTTTTAGTTTGTTTAATTCATAAACCATAAACTTGGAACTTATAATAACACCAAATTTAAAGTTAGTGTATGGAATCTTTTAGAGTTTTAACTTGTTGCGTTATTGAACTCACTTTTACAGAGTTTTTATAATCTAATAATTAAAGATATTAATGATCAAAATCCGTATATTTTGAAACCAAAATAAAAAGGCAAATGGAACAACTTATAAAACAAAGACTAGTTGTCTTTACAAAACTACAAGATTAAGGTTCTCTAGTACAAGTAACGAGTAATTTATTAGTACATATTATTCCTAACAAACAAACTTTTTTTTGTGTCGTTTCTCGAAGTCTTTTTTTTTTTTTAAATCTTTTATGACACATTTAAAAATGAACAAAAACAACATTGTATAAATAAAATAAGTCTTGAAATCCTTTATTAGTTACTATACCTTGCACGCTAATTGTGCCGATTAGTTAACCATCAGCATATGAAGTGTAATCGTTACTAGATTCAATTAACCTAGCTAAAAGTAGAATTCTCCGCAAGCTAAAAATTAACCAGTTGTGATACCATGCTAGATTGTATAAACTCCCTCCACCTGAAGTATGTTCTATTGATCCTATATATAAAGGTTACAATGCTAATCAAAATTTGTTAGATAACAATACCCTTAAGATATAATGTAGCCCACAAAAGCTAAAAATATATACACATATCCATCAAAATTAACATATATATTGGATGATAGTAGAAACATATTCATATGACATCGTGGTTGATTCGTTTTAATTTATCCTATTATAATGTATATTTTTTCTATAATTTTTATAAATACATAATCAAAGAAGATTCAATTTGACAAAAGTGTAAAAATGAAATGTAAATATAAATATAAAGTGAACGCAGGGACTACTACCTAAATACAAAAATAAAAATAAATAAAGTAAAGAAACCATACAAATTACAAAAAAAGAAATAACATTTAAATTCTAATTAAACCAACTTAATATATTTTAAAAATTCAATAGCGCAGCTTTCTCCAAACATCATCTTTTGTACACCTGTACGGGGTAGATCCAATAGCTATGTTAAAGTTAGCACCAACAACTAACAAATGAAGATATACCTACATCATAGCTAACATGTTTATGTGCAATTATACATCTATTGAAAAAGACTGAACTAAACTGTTTAAAGTTGAACTAAACTGAACAGAAAAATAATTGAAATAAATTGTTTATGAGAGAAGGAAATTAAGAGCTAAGCTAAATTAAACTGAAGTAGTATTAAGTTGAAGTAAACATGCCCTAACTACCTATAAGGCATCATTGAGGTTTAAAAAGGATAAATGAGAGTGTAGAAAGTAGAATAAAGCAAAATTAATTTGGAAATGTGAAGTATGTTTATTTTTCCAAATAGTTCCTTATGTTGAATTTGAACATTAATTTCTTTTCCATTTTCGATGGTGATATATTGATATGCACTCTATTATTCCCAAAGGTAAACATTAATATGTTTAATATCCTTCGTAATATGTCCAAAACCAACCCTGTCCAAAACTTCTATTCATTGGTTTTCAACTGTGAACACAAGCTAAGTCAACCATATTTAAAGTAAAAGTAAACTCAAGGAAGCACCATAGGTCGTCACATCAGCAATTGTGGTATGAGAATAAGCACCCCAAAGATATGTATGTGAAACTTATCATTTCTTCACCCTCTAAGTAAATTTCCACAACATTCCTTACTATCAAGCTCCGTGAAATGAATGAGTCTCAATATGTAGACATATGTTGTTATGAGAGCTAGCCTACTAGAAAGGAATGATCCCAAATACGACTCCATAATCTAAGGTTGCTCATTGATTAAAAATCACACCAAACTAAACAACTTCAATACTTGTATAATTAAAAACCGCAGACTAAACCAATACAAAAAAAAAAGCCCAACTTTAAAACCTTAGAAAAAAATTATACTACTCCATAATTTAAAACAAAATAATTTAAAACCAGAAGGGTGTCATCTAGAAATCAATAAAAATAAATTTAGAATTTCCGAAAACGAGCAACTATGTTGACAAGAGAATACTAGAAGTCTAGAACCCTCGCATCAAAAAAAAAAAAGATAATACTACTACTAGAACCCTGAAAGACAAATACACCACCAAAACTACTATCACTCTTTTTTCTTCATCTTCTTCTTCAACCTCAATCATCAACCAACAATGGCGTCATACCTTTCAATCGACATAGCCAAAACCACAACTTCAGCCTTCATTTCATTCGCCAACAAACAACAATCTCTTCTTCTTCAACCTTTTCGCAAACCTCACTTCTTATTCTCCCCCTTTCACCCTAAACCCTTCAATTCTAATTCACTTTCGCTGAATCATTCGTCTAATAATGTTCGCAGATTCTCTGTTTCCGCTTCATCGTCTACTGCGGCTGCTGCGGCGGAGAGTACTGAGGAAGATGTTACTAAAATTCCTCCTGATAATCGTATTCCTGCTACTATTATCACTGGATTTCTTGGTTCTGGAAAGGTATTTTTGTTTGTTTACTTCGTCGTCGAGATTATTAATTTATTGCGTCGATATGATTGAATTAGTTAATTAACTGTTGCCTCTTGGAATAGCTGATCATATTGTTGATTCTTCGGAATTTGTTATGTTGATAATTGAATTGAATTGAATTGTTGATGAATTTAATAGGAAAGAAATTGACTTATTTTGCTAATTGAATTTATGAATTGTATGCTGCTGCTTTTGAATTTTGCTTATGTGAAAGTAGACACTCCTTTGTGAGCAATTCTATGAATGTGGATTGTAAAAGAACTAAGAATTCATTAAGTATACTAGTGTGATTGTATATTAAGTTTGAATTTGATTAGTAACTAGCCCCTTCTTACCGGTAATTTTGTATCAAGGTAAACCGTTTGGTAGCAAGAGTTTGCTGGTCGATATTCGTACCTTATGGACCTATCTTATACAATATTGTTGATTCCTTAATGGGTTGCTTTTTGTACATACATTGGTATTTGGTAGTGGTATCGTGGAACCGTTGTTGTTAGCTATTTTATTTCTCATCCTTGATTCACCTTTGTCTTAAAAATTTAGCATTAGTGATCTATGATAACAATATCCGACTATTACATAAGATGTAACTATGAAGTACTACATATATCATATATGTATTCGTTTTGTTCATTATAGTCTAGGTGTACAAATTTTAGCCATTAAATTTGTATATAGAAAGGTTTGTAGTGATTTGTGTATGATTGGAAAAATAACCGTTTACTCAAATAGTCAAGTTCAATTTTAACTCTTTTCTAGTATTACCATATATTCGATAGATAATTATAGCGTGGGCCCCATCACGAAAGCCTCAGGTCCATAGTTTGGGCGACTTCATAGGGGATTTCCTTGAGGAATTACTATTTCTAAAGGTTGAGTGGACGAAACATGAAAAAGTCTCCCAACCACAATTATAACATTGAACTTGTTTGTTACGTATGTTGGAGTGCATAATTTTGAGCTAGTTTGGTACTTATGAATGCTTTGTGTTTTTGTGCTTCTAATTCTTTTTGACAGACTACATTGTTGAATCATATATTGACTGCTGATCACGGGAAGCGAATAGCCGTGATTGAAAATGAGGTATGATTTCTTTGATAGTTTACCTTTTCACTTCCATTACATTTCGTCCCACCACTTTTTTTTTTTTTTTCATGAACTCTATTAAACTAAAAAAGAGAGTAACCCTTATGCATTGGTGGTAGCAAATCGAGTGGAGGTTGTAGATCATAAATATCTCTTGTAAATGATAGCGATTTTTTCCTCATGTATCCTGCTATTAGGCCAAATAGCCAAATTGTTCCTTTGGTCTTAGAAAACTGCAGGTATTGAGGTTAGTGTTTATAGCCAAAACACCATTACTCTTGACATAATCATGATAACCTTAGTCTTTTTCATCTAACTGTCAAATTCATCCTTTTCCTCCAACCCTCAAAACCCTTTAAAATCAAAATCAACACAATCAACAACAATGTCTTCTACACAAGAAGAAGAACAAGAACGTATATCTGCCATTAACAAGCTCAAATCAATAGACCCACCATTATTCCCTCCACCAAACTTGGTTTTGGTGTTGAGCAAACTTGGTATTAAGTTGATATACAATCTCAGCCTTTTGATAGCCTCTTTGAAGAGGAAGATTAAGCGATTGGAGAGAAACCCATGACAAATTTTGAATTCTTTTAGGATTAGTGAAATTAATGGGGTGAAATTAAGGAGCATGGGGAGGGGTTGGAGGAAGAGGATGAATTAGAGGAGTAATGAAGATGAAGAAATAGAAGTGGGAATATCTCTGATGGTGATATGAAGATGGTTAGGGATATAAAAACAAGACACAAAAACTAAAAAAAGTAATGGTTAAGCCTTTTTGTTTGTAATAAGGGTATATTATAGTAGTATATTAACACTAACCTCTTGGAATACCCGTGGCATTTCCAAAACAATAGAGGACAATCTGACTATAAGGCGAAAACTCATGTGTACCTAAGGGAAAATCTTTCAATGATATGATAGTGATTATTGAGCTATTAAATATAGGTAAAAGCTATGAGCGTCCCGGGGGCGTTAGTTAAGCATACTTAAATTGGAATTATTAATTTTAATCAAATATTACTCCCTCTGTTGTTGTTTTTTACTTGCTACATTGGACCAAAACCGTGAAAGCTTTTTTGGTCAAATTTAGCAAGTAAAAAACAACGGAGGTAGTATTTACATCAGGAACATGCATGATTTTAGATTCCCAAATTAATTCCATTTTGGGAAATATATTTACATATATATATATATATATATCTTTTGACCTCTTTCCCTCTTATTTGTTCCTTTTGATTGGCAGTATGGTGAAGTAGGCATAGACGGTTCCTTGGTTGCTGCTAAATCTATTGGAGCCGAAGACATTGTTATGCTCAATAATGGGTGCTTATGTTGCACTGTGAGGGGGGATCTAGTGAGGATGATTTCAGAATTGGTTAATAGAAAGAAAGGAAAATTCGATCATATTGTGATTGAAACTACAGGTGTGTAAAAATGCTCATAAGGATTCATATTCATTTATAAGATGAGCTATCTTTTGTTTCATCTTAGACTGTAGTGACTGCTGACAAAGGATAACTTGTTCTCTTGATGTACAAGATTTCCATTTGACATGTTTTTAAAGTTGTGAGAAACGCTAAGTAGCTTGCTTTCTAGTAAGAATTAAAAAAAAAAAACTTCATATTAACCATTTCATATTGTTTGTTTTGGATTTCAATATGATCTGATAATCTAATGTGTTTATCTTACTTGTACTTGCAGGCTTAGCAAATCCTGCACCCATTATTCAAACATTTTATGCAGAAGATTCAATCTTTAATGATGTGAAATTAGATGGCGTTGTTACGTTGGTTGATGCGAAACATGTGGGGTTACACTTAGACGAGGTAAAGGCTGAGGGAGTTGTAAATGAGGCTGTTGAGCAAATTGCTTATGCCGATCGACTAATTGTGAATAAGGTACAACTGTCTTTTGAACTGGGGTGGTCTATTTTTATTTGGGCAATCGATAGCTATGTAGCATGGAAATTCTACGAAAATGTTTTGGAGATGCAGAAGCGCGAATTTCCGAAAACAAGAAAACGAGGAAATGTATTGAAAAATAAATAATTTCAAAAACATTGTAAACAAACACACTAAAATATCTTACACATAAACATATAATTTTATATGTTATTACAAACAAGAAAATAAATCTTGGATAAAATATTAATTACACTTCAAGAATAAATTTATCGTCACTTAAATTAACTTTAGTGTTTGGAATAGAGAAGGCCTTAAAAATCAAAAAACACCATATTCTTGACAAACATAGTTTTCAACGAAGGCAGAGTAAGAGTGTTTATTTTAAGTGTTTTTGGGTTGGGGCTTGACACTTAGCATGTTAACTGAGATCTTTGCATTTTTTTAATATATTTGTGTCATTACTTTGAAAATTCTCTAAAAGAGAAGGTAATAGAGTTTTTTGGGGCTAAAATCGAGTGAGGGGCTTCATGCCGTCACTTACTACACATGATAAAAAAACATATCGAAAATAAGACGGAACCCGAGAAAGCTATATGAAAGCCCAAAACGAAGGCTATTCACACTTTTTCTGTGTTTCGGGGCAATGTGCCCTTATGGTCAAAAGAGGGTCAAAAGAGGGCCCTGAGTAACTTTTCGTGGTTCAAAAAGTCATAAGACGAATCCCGAGAGAGCAAAGAGAGACTAGAGTGTCCTTTTTCAAAAATTATTTAAATAATGATGATAATTAGGTTTTAAATGTTGAAATTGTGTGTGAGGAGGCAACTTGGAGTCACCTACCACACGTGGGAGAAACAGAGGGAGAAAACAAGACGGAGTTCGGGGCAGCCCTCAAGACGACGTAAACAAAGACTATAATTCACAATTTTCATAGGTTTCGGGTCCCGGAAAAAATTGCTGTAAATTTTACATGGCGTTCCAAAGGTTAAAAGAGGGCTCTCAGACAACTTATCGGGGCACGAAAGGTCATAAGAAGGTCCCGGGACAACGAAATAAACTAGAGTGCCCTTTTGTGGGAGTCTTTTAAAGAGAAAACACAGCAAGTTTTTGAGGCTAAAAACGATCGTTTGGATAATTTGAGATGAAAACATGGCAGGTAATTGAAAATCTGGAGATGAAATGAGATGGAGCCCTAGAAGGCCCTCTAAAAGCCGAAAACGAAGGGTATAAGTCACGTTTTTGGGGGTTTTGGGGAACCAAAAAAATATTGGTTTATAATTTTTCATGTTGATCCTCAGATCAAGAAAAGACCCCTAGGCAGTTGAAATTGACTAAAAAGCTCATAACACACTATCGGGAGAGCAAAAATACCCTTTTTCTGATGTTTTCAAGAAAGGAAAAAAGATAACTTGGGCACGTGAGGTGGGTCATGGGAGGATCATAAATCGAGTACTCAACTCGGAGACATTAGGAAACATTTGTATAGTTTTATGTAAGTCAAATATCTGAAACACTCCATTTAACATAACATGAAGTTAGCTTCGAAGAAAAACACATAACATGAAGTTTCCTTCTATGGGAAACGATTATGATTTTTTAAATTAAGTGTCAGAGACATTTACGAAGAGTTTCCCTAGTGTTACCGAGTAAGTAAGCAAGTTTCTAGTGTAAATATGTAATAAAATGATGTATTCAAGCACTATGTTGTATCGATTCTTGAAGTAAATGAAGATGTTGAATTAACAGTATATATACGAAGAGTTTCCCTAATGTTTCTGAGTGTCTGAGTTTGTGAAACACTCTAGGTTCTAGAAGTTTTTTGTGCTTTATAAATTAATTGAATTTTGATTTTGTATTCCTTTCAGAATTTGTAAGTGGTTTTGTTATAGTTTTACATCCAAAAATGTTATGATCCTGAAAGTTATTTGTATATGTCTCTAGGTTTCTTCAAAGATCTTGATTACAATTTTTATATGATTTAACCTTAAGTTAATATACTTTACGGTTTTACGAATCCTTACTTTAAATTGCCACGTTTATCGATACACATGCCTACCATCGAGAATTTTTGAAAGTTGAGAGCTATCGATGAGATTTTACTAAAAAATTTTAAATTTTCACTGCAAGAATCCCACCTTTTGACGATCGTCGAATAATAGTAGGTTTGAGTGGCTTGCTAACCTAACCACTGTGGCCATTCACTATTGACAACCCACTCAACCCCACCCTTTACCCAACCTAAAACCACCATATCCCGCCCTAAATAGCCTACCCCCACCAAAACAACTACCCTATCCCCATGGATAACAACCCCGCCAAAAACTGCCATATCCCCAATGGAAACAACCCACCCTCCCAAAATCGACTTATCCCCACCTGAAACAACCCACCCCACCCTAAGACTGCCGAATTCATATTCCCATATAAAACAACCCACAGCTACCTAAAAATCACCCTCTACCAAAGTTTTAAAAAAATCCAACAATCAAAACCGCCCTAAAAACAAGATCTAATTGAGAAGTTAAGAAGGAGTAATGGGGCAAGAGAAGGGAAGCTGTGGCTGCAGTAGCAATGGGAAAGGGGACGGGCGGTTGCAGCGACGTTTAAGAAGGGGCGGCAATGGTATTGGTGAGAAGTGGTGGTATTAAATGTTAATGGTGATCAAAAAGTGTTGGTGAGGGGTGGTGGCGGTGTTAATAGTGTTGTGAGGAGTATTTTTGTTTTATTTTATTTTCTTCTTTGTTCCTCAACACTTACCCGCTCATCACTCAGCACTCATCACTCAGCACTCAGCACTCAGCACTCACCAAGCACTACTCACCAGGTTACCAGTAAATGAGTTCAATATGGGTAATTAGGGGTTAAAGAGGGGTCTTTAATAAAATAATCAAAAGGTTGGATTATTATTGGACAATCATCAAAAGGTGAAATTGCCCAATAAAAAATTGGATTACAATAGAACTTTTGAAAGTTAAGGGTTATTATTGAGAAATTATCATTTTTTTAATGCCTTTAGCTCACAACTTTTGGTTTTTTTTCATTGTTTTGCAGACTGATCTTGTTGATGAGCTAGCTATTGATTCTTTAATTCAAAGAATAAGGGTTTGTCTCTTTATAACTTATAATCTGCCTTGCTTGATTTTGATATTATTGAAATTTCCGAGTTATGTGTTATTGTAATTTGTGCAGAAAATTAACCGCATGGCCAATTTAAAACGAACACAATTTGGAAATGTTAATCTAGATTATGTTCTTGGCATTGGAGGCTTTGACTTAGAAAGGTAATGCTCTTGCTTCAAATGGAAAGACTTCTGTTCTTTAATGTTCATTTTTTAATTTAGATATTAGCTATGAGTTTGGGTGGTATCTTGTTGTTCTACGGCATAAACTGTGTTCGGGACTCCGGGGTATACAATGAATTACTATGCATTATGATGTTTTTTCATGTCAAAGCATTTTTTTTATTGATAACAAGCTAAACTTCTAAACAATTGCAAAGCTATAACTATAATATCAAATTCTGTGCATGATCCAAGAATCTATCTCTGTGGTCAACAAGAATCTTGTTTAGCTTATAGGAAAAAGGAGTAAGAGGTTTTATCTGAGGTAAAGATGTGGAGTTTCACATAAAAAAATGCAAGATGTTCAATTTCTATGTGATTGGAAGAAGAAAACTTCTCAAATAAATGGTCTGTATAAGTTTGCAAAATTGTGACAAAATCAAGTTCTATGGTAAAATCATACTCCCTCCATCCCCCAAAGTTTGTTCCATATCTTTTGGCATGGATAGTTTTTGAGGGAAGTTTATTAAACATCTATGAGAGTGGGACATACTCAATTTAAAATTTTGAGCACTATTTTTGGGACGGCGACAAAACAAACATGGAGCAAACTTGAGGATGGAAAGATTTGTTAGTAAGTTTATTTAAGTCACATTTTAACAAGCATTTCATAACGGTATAATTAATGAGGTTAAAGGAAGATAAGCTAATTGCTTTAAGTTTCGTGGCTACTTAAATGTGCTATGATATGAACTGGATTCTTGAAATTTATCAAATGGAAATTCTCCTGTATTGTTACAAGAGTGATATATCTGATAATCGATAATATAATTAGTATCGACTTGGACAATTTGATGTGATAGTTGTTTACTACCATAACTTTGGATTTCTTACCAAACACACACACACACTACGCGCAGGGTTGCACACCCTTTCTTCCTTACCTTTGTGTTGTGAGCTGTGAGTCTGTGACTAAGTTCTTAGGGGAAAATTTTCTATTTTGTACTGTAATATAACTAGAAGAAAGATTTCCGTAGGATAAAAAATCCACAATGGTGGAAGAGATATATAAAGGTGGAAAAAGAATATTGTATGAAGTATGAGAAATTTAGGAGGTTTATATTCAACACTTAGACTTTTTCATTTGAGGCACTTATTTCTTAATCCTGAAAAATCTTTGATTTCGAGTAGGAAAAAAATAAAAAACCAATGAAGGGGAGAAAGCTTCAACATCAAGGTTTAGGAATATTTTTGTGTAAATTGCAAGAATTTTCTGGTATCTGAATGCTGATTTTCGTTGGATCATTGACAGGATAGAGAGTGCAGTTACAGAAGAAAGTTCCAAAGAAGATCATGATCACCACCATGACCATGATCACCACCATGAACATGATCATCACCATGAACACAAACATGAACATGGTAAATGTTGAATCCTCTTCTGCCTTATTTATATAGGAATAATTGGTGAAAATGACTCAAAAAATGACTTGGATGAAGGGAGCAACGCCACCTTAAGTGGGTGTACACGAATGTACTTACTATTATGTTGCCATAGTTTTGGTTAGGCTTTTGTGTTTTTAGCAACAGAAGGCAAAGACCAAGAATTAATAAGGGAAAGGGGTAAGGTGGTTCGGCATGAGACTTGTCAAAACTTGAAATTATATGTCATTAGGCACACCAAAATTAAAGTTGATGTTAGCGTCATATACCTGTTAAGGTGGTGCTTTTCGTGCATCCAAATGATTAGTTCATATCATTTTGGCCATTTTTACTTTTTATTTATTGTTTTGTTTTGTAGTGCCCTCAAAATCTTGTTTCTTATGACAAGGGATTGATGAGGTTTCATAATATTTCCTTAATGATGCAACTAATTGCAGGACATCGTCATGACCATTCGCATGATCACACTCATGATCCTGGAGTTTCTTCAGTCAGCATTGTCTGTGAAGGAAGCCTGGACCTTGATAAGGTCCGTTATTAGACTAAGATTCAACTTTGTCATTACTTTACCTGTTTAAGTTTGATACTGGTTGCTGCGTAATCCTTGAGTTTGACTGAGACTGCTGTCGTATTTTTCAGGCCAACATGTGGTTAGGTACTTTATTACTAGAACGCAGTGAAGATATATACAGAATGAAAGGTCTATTGTCTGTTCAGGGCATGGATGAAAGATTTGTATTTCAGGTATGAAGCTATTCAATATTCTTATTTAATTGGCTAAAACTGTTGATAATTCTTCTTAACCTCATGGAAAACATATCCCTGTTTTTTTTTTCCCAAAAATTATTTATCGATTTAGGGAACAAATCTCTTTTTCAGCGATAATATGTCAAACTTGTTTGCATCGTCTCTGGCAATGATTGCTGAGGAATTAACGTCGAGCTAAAATATGCTCCGTATTAGATCTTGCCTAGATTGTAGATGGTCAAATTGCCAATGCCTTTCAGGTTCAGAAACCATTTTGGCCTCTGAAATATCTTAGTAGCTTCTGTCACTATTTACCTTCAGGACTGTTAGTCTGTTACTCAGATATTAATTTTGAGCACTTCCATTTTTTTTCCTCCGGAAACCTACATTTTATTGACAGTATTACACAGAGCAAATATCAAGGAGACTAAGATTATATTTTAGAGAGAAAAAGGGTGGTTGAGTTTTGGGCTCAATTATATATAGAGAAAAAAGAGTGATATAGGGCACTTGAGTAGTTGATTTGGGACATCCTAAAGAGAGCTGTTGTGGGGTAAAGGGAGTACGAGCTTTCTTCTCCATTATTGTGTCATCCTTTTTTTTTGTGTGTGTTGAATATATATGACACTAAGGAGTCTTGTTTGTTCAAATCATTACTTGTTAAAAGGTCTGTGTTCTGAGTAGAAATTGGCATGATTAGTTTGCTACGTATGTTTCAGTTGATAATGTACATCTGAATAGCCATGCAGCTGTAGAGTCCTTAAGTCATATTCACTGATCTAATTTAATGTAATTTGATTGATCATGATGTATTGGGGTAGCTGAACATCTTATACCCAAAAAATGCATTGAAAACTGAAAAATGGGTTAACATGAGATGATTTGTTATTGCTAATGTGGAAGATGTTTTCATTGCTGCAGCTTTTTAATTTTTCTATATATGAATCCATCAATGTTAAAATTTCTAACTTTGGCTGCAAATGATTTTGATATCAATTCAATCTATTTTGTTACATCCTATCTTCATGTTTTGATGTTGTGAAATCTGGGAAGCTTAAGATCAATTCTTTTGTTTGTGTAGGGAGTCCACGACATATTTCAAGGTTCACCAGACCGTCCATGGGGACCAAATGAGCCGAGGACAAACAAATTAGTGTTCATCGGAAAGAACTTGGATGGAGAAGAGCTTGAAAGGGGATTTAAAGCTTGTTTATCATGATGTAATATAATTCAGAAAAAAAAAAAACAAAAAAAAAAAACACTGAAAATACAAAAAACTATAAATGTTTCTTAGATCTTCATTTGATTTCTATTACATTTGTATCTTTGTGAGACTGAGTTCATTGCAGATCAAGGTTACTTTATTGATATTTGTAGTAAAACCATGTTTGATGTTCTTAATAAGCTAAATTATCCATGTTTTTGTCTAACTTTTTGTTCAAGGTTACTTAAATGTATAATTGCTCTCTATCTCTATGTACTCTGTACATGGTTACTTCTTGTGTCTTCCATATATATATATTTTTTTAATGTAGAGCTTTGTTTTTTATATACTAGAATTTATTTTAACTATTATATTTTTGACTTAATTAATTATTCAGTGAATTTATAAAATAAGATCGTCTTATACTTCAATAAGTTTTTGTGGAAATAAAATATCTTAGGCAACACTTTTTTTCTTATAAGGTAGTTTTCTATTCTGTGTAAACAAATTTTGTTCCACGGTTGAATATGAATTAAGTCTAAAAGTTTTAAACAAAAAGTCAAACACAATCTAATAACCATAAATAGTCATAATCAAATAAAAAAAAGAAATAGACTTAAGCCAAAAAAATCTCATCAGTAAAGCTTCTTACAAGGTAATTAAATTAACATTATCTTCAATGATTTACAACAAATTATTGACACCATTAATGATTAAAGTTTCTATACATAATAGTCCCCTATAATCAAATTCGCTTTGTTTCTTATTATAACTTATTCATTAATATCTTCATCATTCATCAATAAAATCCGACATCGTAAAAAAAATACTCCGGATAATTCGGCATGTAACAAAACCAATCCAAATTCAAACATTCCTTTAACGATAAAATTACATACAAAAAGGATAAGGCTAAAATCAAAATCAAATCAAAATAAAAAAAATTCCCGATTACCTAGAAAAACAACAGAATCTAAATTAATCACTGTAGTTCTAGTTAACCCGGCCCAAATTAACCCCCATAAAACCCTAAAAACCCCACTTCACTTTCACTTAAAAGTACACCATTCAAATCTTCTTTTTAGTGTCACTGTTTTTCACTTTCTCTGTTTTTTCTTCTTCTTCTCCACTTTCATAATAATGGAGTCACAACAATTGGTTAATGTTAGCTCTACTAAAATGGTGACTTTACTTGAATTTCTCAAGGTTGAAGCTTTTCTTCAAATTGTTTCCTTCTTTCAGAGAATTCTACTCCTTTGTTTGGTATGATTTTCTTCTTTCTCCTCTTTAGTTGACAAAGTTACTAGCTTTTTGATTTTTCATATGTTAAAGATATGATTTTTTTTGTTGGGTTTTATTATTTTTAGGCATTTGCAAATGGGTTGTTGTTAATTTCTAAAAATGTATAGAGGGTGTTTTGGGTTTGATTACTTTCTTTTATTGTTGTTGTTGTTGTGGAATTTGTTACAATTATGTGATTTTTCTCATGTTTTTTGGATAGAAAATGTTGTGTTTTTGTTAAATTTATGAACTTTAATTTCAAATGTTGGACCTTTGAATGATATTTTCTGTAAATGGGGTACTTGTAGTATCCTTATTAATCTTGTTTTTGTGGGCATAAATGATGTTTACTAGTTCTCTAATTATATATTTGGACATTGGACCTATAGTTTAGTAGTTTACATGTTTGAATTTGGATGATTGTTCAACTTTTGTCTCAAAGTTTTGTCAACTTTATTGTAGATTTACAAGAAGAAATTTGGTGAGAAATGTCTTATTTTCAGTTTACATCTTCAATTAAAGGCTTGAAGTTTAGGGCTGAAGAATATTTTTTTGGAAATCTTATGCTCCATATTTATATTAAATATTGTTATGTTATTCATAACACCTTCATTTACCTCAAGAAATCGGATTACTTTTGAAATTTGGTACTACACTTTAAACCAATAACTTAAATATGTGTCGGACACTTCGACACTCGTATCTGAGTTGGCACTTAATCTACGAGTAACATAAGGTGTGTGTTATGGTGTTTGGTTTTTGAATTGTTTCCTTGAATAGAATTGAGGGAACAACTAAAAGCCTTCTTTGTTGGAATTTGAGGGTTGGATAGAATGTAACCTTTGAGGCCTGCTTGTGTGCTTTCATTTATTGTGGTGCCGTGTTGAACGTCGGTGAGATGTGTTTTGTGTACAAGTGGGGAGGTTATTGTTACTTAACTTTGGAGTGATGTGCCAAGAAGCATTAGCTTCAATTACATTTTCTTGTTTGTTTTTTTCTTATTTTAGTTGCCAAAACGTTAATGATTTGTATGTTCCATGGTTTATTCGATCAAGAGGTACCGAAAGGAGGGAGAGGAAGGAGTAAGAAGCACTTCTTTTCCGTCAAATCTTTCCAAGATTTAAGATATTTGATTTATTTAGATCCATAAGGGTTATGGAAATAAATCACTCCGATTACTTTCTCTTCCCCGTCCATTTTTCCCTCTCTTGTTCTTTTCTATTTATTTCTGACTTTCTCATCCAACCTGAAAGTGAAGTTGTTGGGACAAAAAATTAGTAGAATCAGTATGGCCTAAGAAGAACCACATGAATTATGATGGATGATTTCTCCTAAATTTATTTACAGTTTGTTAGTGAGTTAAATGGAAAGTAGATTAGTTGCAAACAAGGATTTTCTCCATGACATTGTAAAACTTTAGATGCACGGTAGCCAAACTTGATATGCTGAGATATATAACCCACAAAGCGTTTTGAAAGGTGAGAGTCACTCCTAGGCACATGAGGGGTTTGTGCTTCTTGTAGCCATTGTAGGTAAGGTACCACATGACAAAAGAAATCCTAGAATTCCAACAGCATGTACCTCTGCAACCAATTTTTTCTGTGCCTCCATGCAAGCACATGCTTTTAAACCTAAGTGCGGAGGATAAGGAATGTGAGGGATAATTCTTGTACTTCGATAGCAAATTGGGTGAAGGAAGAGAGAGAGAGAGAGAGAGAGAGCTGCCGGGGGGGGGGGGGGGGGGGGATGGAAAGATTCATTTTCGTTTTCTCTCTTAGGCTTTTATTCTGTTGGATTGTTTTCAGCTCAAGGTTGAAAACCTTATTATACCAAATCTAATTAGAAGCGAAAATATGAATTTCATTGTTTGGATAAGGGGTTTAGGGAAAGGAAAGGAATGAGAGCCTTAGAGGAAAGGATGCTGATTACCTCCATTTTTATTGAACACCACCCTTTCGAAATTAAGAGGTACTATTCTGCTTCATAGCTTCCTCCTCATTGTCCATCTATTTGGTGATTTTTTATCGATATAACACCCTGTAATAAACTAATAATTGGAGCAGTTTTTAAGTTTCCATTGTGCTTTGTACTCATGTTTTGTTAATTAGTTGGAAACATTATTATCCGACAATACTATTTTGGTAGAATGCTTCTTTCTTGTGCCTTCTGCTTCTCTTGGGTCTTGGTTTTAATATGGCTCGGGATAACGCTGTTGCTTTTCAACCCTTTGTGAAAGCAATATCGTTTATGATTTTTACAAACTTGCTGTTCTATAATTTATGTTTTTGTGTTCATTCTGTTATTTGCTGTATTCAGTGAATTAATATTTTCGAAGTACAGAAGAAGTGCACATTTTACTCTACATTGGCATTGATCTGATTGTTATTCTTTCTATTTTATGTCACTTGACAGACTGCTGAGCATCTTGCAGATAATGAGATCTTGAAGAACAAGTGGTAACTGTTATAACTTTTATCTATCTACTCTTTTATACTCAGTATATTATTTGTACTTGTGTTCTTGACTGTATGATTACCCCATATTGGCAGGCTTTCTCTGTCTCAGATTTATGAATCGAGAAAGATGGAGATGAGGCCAAGGATGCTAATGACCACAGAAATGACAATGATGATGAGGATGATGATGATTCTGATGACAATGACAATGACAATGATGACGACGATGAAGACTTTTCAGGAAGAGGATAGTGATGACGATGAGGGAATCCCAAGGGAAATGCAGCCAATGGTGATGGGGAAAGTGATGATGACAGTGACGATGACGATGATGATGATGACATGACGATGACGATGATGATGATGATGACGACGATGATGATGACGATGACGACGATGCACCACCACAGAAAAGAAGAAGTGAGAAATAGGATGTTGTATGTAAATCTTTTCCTTGTCTTCCCTTATATAGGTTTCGCCTGGTGAGGCTTTTGGGTCTATTGTTTTCTAATTAGGATTTGCTTTCCATTTTCTTCCCATTAAGTAGCTCTTATGGGTTTCGCCATTCAGGTAGTGGCGGATCTAGGATTTGAAAGATTAAAGAAGGATGTACACATTTATAAACAAAAATAAGATCAAAAAACTCCGCCCCCACCCAACGCCGACCCTCCCTCCAACCCCCCCCCCCCCCACCCCCCCCCTCCCCCCCCTACACACCGCCCGTGGGCCTCCCCTCCCGCACCCCCGAGTGCGACTCATACTAAAAACTCCGCCACCCCCTAACCCTAAATAAACCCAAAAACACACGTATGCCCCGTTGCCAACCTGCCACCGACCGACTATACCCCCCACACGAATCTATAAACAACGACCCCTCCCTCCCCACCCGCCCCCCTTACCTCAAACCCCCCCTTGTGGGCGGCCCACCCCTCCAGCCCCCCCCGCCCCCCCCCCCCGACCCCCCCCGTCCCGCCCGACCAGCTCGCTCCCCACCCCTACGCCCCCCAATCGCTGCCCCCGCCCCCCCCCCCGGGACCTCTCACCCATCATCACCCCCAGGCCCCCGATCACTCCCCCAGCGAGACGTCCCGTCCGACCGGTCCCGGTGCAGCCCGCCCGACGCCCCTCCCCCACACCCAGAGCACCCCGCGCGCCCACACCCACCCGCCCCTCCCCGCCCTCACCCACCCCCGCGCGCGCCAAAATCCCCCGCGCTCATGCGGCACCCTCACCGACCTCCCCGCCCCTTCTCCCGAGCCCCCCTATCTCCCGCCCCCAAGAGGCCACGACAACATCCGCCCCCCCACCCCAGTTCAGAGAAGTGCCCGTACATCTCCAGTCCCCCCCCGAAAAGCCGGTCCGTAAACGCTGGAGGGGCCGACCCTAACGTATCCCCCGATGCCGTCCCCCCCCCCCGCCCCCCCCCCGCGCGGAAGCCAAAACGCCTGCCCACCTCCCGTAGCTACGCCGCCACCCCCACCTCACACAACCAACCCCCCACCCCTCTCCCGATCCTAACTCCCGGCCCCACCCTTCCCCCGTCTCTCCCTCCCTGGGGAAACAAATCCAAAACCTCTTATTATTGATACATCTTCCTACATTTCGTAGCATGGTAATGTTTTTTCTTTTCTTCCAATTACTCTTGCCATTTTCTCGATAGGAGTAGCATTTGAGCTTAATTGCCCACAGTTTAATATAGGAGAAGCCTTTAGTTTCAGCAATGGTAGATGAAATTCGGTCGCTAATCATGGCATGCACAATTTAGAAGTTAGTTAAAATTACAGTATGACATAGTTGTAACAATTTGGGCAATTTATATAGTACAACCGGTACTTATACCGAGCTACCAAAATAATAAAAAACAAAAAACCAAAAACAAAAAGTTATTCATTTAACTTGAAAGTTGAAATCAGCTAAAAGTAAACTCCTTCACGTTTATTATTCAATCATCCAAGTTAGAAATGCTGATGTTTTGATTGAGTTATAATGAAGTATTATACTACCAAACATTCAGTACAGTATATAGCTTATTCATCAAGCTCCTTTTTCTGATTTTCGTTTTTGATTTTCGGTAGGAGGTAGAGGTTCATGTTCATCACCCACGGTAGCCTCCTTCCTTTATTTACATTCTTTTTTCTCTTCTTTTGCTTCAACATGTTAAGCATACTCTTTAGGGCTACATCAGGATCTTCACTCCTTATAAGCTCCTCTGCAGCTTCAGCTAGACTCACGTCAGTAACATCGAGCAACTCCTCGATCTCCTCAAAAAGAGGATGCTCCGTAAGGTCAAGGTGGTTGAAGCAGGCTAAGATCCGAAACCCGGGCAGTTTTAGGTACGACATGTGAGAATGTTAATGTCCATACGTCCAGGCCTTAAATGTCGGGTCTAGCCTTCCTTTGTAATTTGTCGTTATGATTATGATTCGTTCATCGCCACAACTAGACCATAATCCATCAATAAAATTCAGTAGCCCCGATAGTGATAGAAAGAGCTGCATATCAATTAAGCAATGAGATCATATAGTAATTAAAAAATTTAAAGTATATAGCTAGCTACTCTAAAATAGGGTTGTACAGATAATGGTCTGGACCGCACCAAACCGTATTTCTGCGGACTGGTCTGGTCTGCGGTCCAATATTTATGGTCTGGTTTTTTTAAGCTAGACCGTAATTTTGTGGTCTGGCCTGGGTTTTTTATTTTTTTAGATCAGACTAAACCGTAAAACCGTAAATAATTAGGGTTTGCGGTTTTTAGACCGTAAATCGTAACCATAAACCGTATAAACCTTTTAATTTTGTAACTCTGTATGGTTTTCCATTGTATATTGATTAATGGACGTTATATTGTCATTTTCCGTTGTGGACTTGCACTTGGTTGTATAGGTAAACTTATCATTTGTTGTGTATTAGCATTTCGCTCTTATAAGTTATGTTTCATAAAATCTTTCAGGAATTGCGGTTTAACCGTAAACCGCACTAGATCAGACTGTTTATTAAAAAAATTATGGTTTGGTCTGGTTTGAACCTCAGACCACACCAGACCGGACCGTGTACACCCCTACTCTAAAATAACCCGCGATTATATAGTATTAGCAAATTTCGAAAAATAAAATAAAATTAGAGAAGTTATACAAACCTCTAATTTTTCCTTAGAATCATCTGCGGCTGCAGCTCCACCACTCTTATCGGCATTACAATCGCCATTGTCATAATCGTAACTAGAATCATTAGAGTTTTCGACTCCCCTAGTTTGAGC
>PYUH01000145.1:939183-981097 GCA_016808085.1 Suaeda aralocaspica
GGGACAAGGGGGAGAAGGCCTACTCTAAGGCCGCGATGGGAACGCCCGGGGACCACGGGGGGACGGCGGGGGGGGGCGGCCCATCGAAGAATGGAAGGAGGAGGGGGAAGGGAGGAGGGCGGGGGGGGGAGAGACGAGGAAGGGAGGGGTGCGTAACCCCGATTACACGTGTTGGGACCGGAAACCGGAAGGGGCAAGGGAAGGGAGCAAACAAGAAGAGTCGGCTCCCGGGACGCGCAAGAAGGGGGGGGTGGGAAAGAAAAGAGCGGAGGGCCAAGCCACGGGGGCGGGCGAGAAGGGAGGGGGCTAGGCAGGGGGGGAAACACAATGGGGGTGGCCACGGTGGAAGGGGAAGGGAGGGCGAAAAGGGGAAACAAATAAGTAAACACAAGCGAAGAACACACGAAAGAGGCAGAAGCAAGAATAAACACAAAGAAAAGAGACAGGAAGCCCAAATAAAAGCGCATCAGGTAAGCGCGGTAACAGGGAATTAAAGGAACAGGATCTTCAATGATTTTACAACAAATTATGGACACAGGAAGGAGGAAAGGGCGAGACAGAAGAGGCCCCCGAGAAGCAAGGCGCGGGGGGTGGCGTGAGGGAGACTGAAGTCATGAATAGCGGCCCGCAGGCAGCAAGAATATGGGGCCGATCAGCCGGAATAAAATAGACGCCGGAGAAGGCGCAAGGAACAAAACCATACGCACAATTGGCAAACAGGCCGGTGAACCTGGAAAAGGAACAGACTAAAAGGGAGATATGGCGAAGAAGCAAGAGGCAAATCAAAAGAAAAAAAGTCCCCAGAGACCGAGAAAAACAACAGAAGCGACACAGGAGCACCGGGGGGTGTCGAGGGAACCCGCCCAAGGAACCCCCCCCCCCCAGAAAAACCCGAGGAAAACCCCACCGGGGCACGGGGCACGGAAAAAGGACACCCATGCAAATCGGGGCGGGGGGAGGGGGCACGGGGGGGCATCCCCACAACGGGCGCGGAGGGGGGGCTGCCCAGCGCGGCGCCACGTGGCAGAAGAAGGGAGGCACAACAATAGGGGGGCATGGGGGAGCTGCGACGAACAAGGGGGGTGGACGGTGAACGGACGGGGCTCAGGGGGGAAGCGGTGCCGGCCAAAGTGGGGTCCGGGCAGGGCAGAGAGGGCTACGCCGGGGGGGGGGGGAGGAGGGGGGCCGGCGGGCGCCGCGGTGGACAAAGGGGACGAGCGGGGGGGGGGAGGGGGCCAGAGGGTAAAGAGAGGAAGTGGTTTGTGGGGGGGGAGTGGGGTGGTAGGAGGGGGAGGCCATGGGGCAAAGGGGGGGGGGGGGGGGGTGACGGGCGAAAAATGGAGAGAGGGGGGGGGGGGGGGGAAGACGGGCGGGGAGGGGGGGGGGGGGGGGGGGGGGGGGGGCGGGGGGGAAGGGGGGACAATGAGGTGAGGTTGTCCGCAGGTGTTTGGGGGGAGAGAAAATGGGGGGGTGGGTTTGGGGGGAAAGGGGGAGGGACGGGAAGGGCAAGGGGGGACCGGGTACGGAGAGGGGCGAGGAAGGGGGGGGGACGGGGAAGGAAGCCGGAGGTAAGCGGTGGGGGGGGGGGGGGCGAAATGACGGTGGTACGTAAGTGGCTCCGAGTAGCGAGGGGGGACAGGGGGGGACGATAGGGGAGGTATGGACATGGTTGGTGAATTTTGGATGATTGGTCACGGGGGTCTCAAGTTGGGCAACGGGGAGGGAGAAGGGACAATGAGAAAGGGGTGGGGGTGGAGAAAGGGCGGAGGGGGCAGGGGCAGCGGCAAGGAAAGGGCGGGAAGTTTAGGGTGGGAAGACGATTGTTTGGGAAATCGGTATGCGCCAGAAGGGAGAGGAAAGAGGGTGTAGTGTTATGCAGACACCGTCAGGTGACCGCAAGAAGCGGGGAGGACGTGGGGAAAGGGGGGACTACACCGGGGAAACCAATACGGGAAAGGGGTGCGGACACGGCCGACAAACGCGGAGCGGAAGGTGGGCACTTATCGGACGAGGAACCATAAGGGTGGTGGGGATGGGGGTTGTTGGGGGGGGGGGAAGGGGGGGCCCGGGAAGAGAAGGGAGGGAACAACAGAAAAGCGCCTTGTGGAATTAGTGATACATTGGAGGGTTGGATAGAATGTAACCTTTGAGCCAGGCCCGGTGTGTGCTTGCACTTTATTGCTTGTGCCGGTTGAACCGACGGTTGAGAATGTTTGTGGTTGTACAAGTGGGGAGGTTTAGTGTTACTTAACTTTGGCTAGGATGTGCAAGAAGCATTAGCTGCAATTACATGTGTCTGTGTGTTGTGGGCTGTATGTGAGTGTGCCAAAAACACGTTAAATGATTGATGGTTTTCCATGGTTTATCGGATCCAAGAGCGTACCGATAAGGAGGGGAGAGGAAGGAGAAGAAGCACGTTCTGTCCGTGACGAAATCTGCCAAGATTAGGGAGGATTGATGATTGAAATCCATAAGGGTTAGGGGAAATAAACACTCCCGATGTACCATTGCCGGCCCTTTCCTCGTCTCAGTTGTCGCGGGGGGCATTTGATGGACTTAATCGGCGCAACCGGAAGTGAAGGTTGTTGGGGAACAACAAATCTAGTAGAATGCAGTATGGGCCTAGAGAAACCACATGAATGTATGAGGAGAGGTCTCCTAATTGGGTATTACAGTGGGGGAGTGAGGTTAAATGGGAAAGGGGAGTGAGTTGAGTTGGGCAAACAACGGACTTTCTCCCATGACATTGAATAACTTAGATGCCGGAGCAAACAATGCTGAGAAAAACCCACAAAGCGTTTTGAAAGGTGAGAGTCACTCCTAGCACATGAGGGGTTTGTGCTTCTTGTAGCCATTGTAGGTAAGGTACCACAGGACAAAAGAAATCCTAGAATTCCAACAGCATGTACCTCTGCAACCATTTTTTCTGTGCCTCCATGCAGGCACATGCTTAACCTAAGTGCGGAGGATAAGGAATGTGAGGAGATAATTCTTGTACTTCGATAGCAAATTGTGAAGGAAAGAGAGAGAGAGAGAGAGAGAGCTGCCCGGGGGGGGGGGGGGGGGGGATGGAAAGATTCATTTTCGTTTTTCTCTCTTAGGCTTTATTCTGTTGGAGTTGTTTTCAGCTCAAAGGTTGAAAACCTTAGTATACCAAATCTAATTAGAAGCGAAAATATGAATTTCATTGTTTGGATAAGGGGTTTAGGGAAAGGAAAGGAATGAGAGCCTTAGAGGAAAGGATGCTGATTACCTCCATTTTTATTGAACACCACCTTTCGAAATTAAGAGGTACTATTCTGCTTCATAGCTTCCTCCTCATTGTCCATCTATTTGGTGATTTTTTATCGATATAACACCCTGTAATAAACTAATAATTGGAGCAGTTTTTAAGTTTCCATTGTGCTTTGTACTCATGTTTTGTTAATTAGTTGGAAACATTATTATCCGACAATACTATTTTGGTAGAATGCTTCTTTCTTGTGCCTTCTGCTTCTCTTGGGTCTTGGTTATTAATATGGCTCGGGATAACGCTGTTGCTGTTTCAACCCTTTGTGAAAGCAATATCTGTTTATGATTTTTACAAACTTGCTGTTCTATAATTTATGTTTTTGTGTTCATTCTGTTATTGCTGTATTCAGTGAATTAATATTTTCGAAGTACAGAAGAAGTGCACATTTTACTCTACATTGGCATTGATCTGATTGTTATTCTTTCTATTTTATGTCACTTGACAGACTGCTGAGCATCTTGCAGATAATGAGATCTTGAAGAACAAGTGGTAACTGTTATAACTTTTATCTATCTACTCTTTTATACTCAGTATATTATTTGTACTTGTGTTCTTGACTGTATGATTACCCCATATTGGCAGGCTTTCTCTGTCTCAGATTTATGAATCGAAGAAAGATGGAGATGAGGCCAAGGATGCTAATGACCACGAAAATGACAATGATGATGAGGATGATGATGATTCTGATGACAATGACAATGACAATGATGACGACGATGAAGACTTTTCAGGAGAAGAGGATAGTGATGACGATGAGGGAGATCCCAAGGGAAATGCAGCCAATGGTGATGGGGAAAGTGATGATGACAGTGACGATGACGATGATGATGATGACAGTGACGATGACGATGATGATGATGATGACGACGATGATGATGACGATGACGACGATGAGCAACCACCACAGAAAAAGAAGAAGTGAGAAATAGGATGTTGTATGTAATCTTTTCCTTGTCTTCCCTTATATAGGTTTCGCCCTGGTGAGGCTTTTGGGTCTATTGTTTTCTAATTAGGATTTGCTTTCCATTTTCTTCCCATTAAGTAGCTCTTATGGGTTTCGCCATTCAGGTAGTGGCGGATCTAGGATTTGAAAGATTAAAGAAGGATGTACACATTTATAAGATAACTCATTATTTATTGATACATCTTCCTACATTTCGTAGCATGGTAATGTTTTTTCTTTTCTTCCAACTCCTTGCCATTTTCTCGATAGGAGTAGCATTTGAGCTTAATTGCCCACAGTTTAATATAGGAGAAGCCTTTAGTTTCAGCAATGGTAGATGAAATTCGGTCGCTATCAATGGCATGCACAATTTAGAAGTTAGTTAAATAATTACAGTATGACATAGTTGTAACAATTTGGGCAATTTATATAGTACAACCGGTACTTATACCGAGCTACCAAAATAATAAAAAACAAAAAACCAAAAACAAAAAAGTTATTCATTTAACTTGAAAGTTGAAATCAGCTAAAAGTAAACTCCTTCACGTTTATTTATTTCAATCATCCAAAGTTAGAAATGCTGATGTTTTGATTGAGTTATAATGAAGTATTATACTACCAAACATTCAGTACAGTATATAAGCTTATTCATCAAGCTCCTTTTTCTGATTTTCGTTTTTTGATTTTCGGTAGGAGGTAGAGGTTCATGTTCATCACCCACGGTAGCCTCCTTCCCTTTATTTACATTCTTTTTTCTCTTCTTTTGCTTCAACATGTTAAGCATACTCTTTAGGGCTACATCAGGATCTTCACTCCTTATAAGCTCCTCTGCAGCTTCAGCTAGACTCACGTCAGTAACATCGAGCAACTCCTCGATCTCCTCAAAAAGAGGATGCTCCGTAAGGTCAAGGTGGTTGAAGCAGGCTAAGATCCGAAACCCGGGCAGTTTTAGGTACGACATGTGAGAATGTTAATGTCCATACGTCCAGGCCTTAAATGTCGGGTCTAGCCTTCCTTTGTAATTTGTCGTTATGATTATGATTCGTTCATCGCCACAACTAGACCATAATCCATCAATAAAATTCAGTAGCCCCGATAGTGATAGAAAGAGCTGCATTATCAATTAAGCAATGAGATCATATTAGTAATTAAACAATTTAAAGTATATAGCTAGCTACTCTAAAATAGGGTTGTACAGATAATGGTCTGGACCGCACCAAACCGTATTTCTGCGGACTGGTCTGGTCTGCGGTCCAATATTTATGGTCTGGTTTTTTTAAGCTAGACCGTAATTTTTGTGGTCTGGCCTGGGTTTTTTTATTTTTTTAGATCAGACTAAACCGTAAACCGTAAATAATTAGGGTTTGCGGTTTTAGACCGTAAATCGTAAACCATAAACCGTATAAACCTTTTTAATTTGTAACTCTGTATGGTTTTCCATTGTATGATTGATTAATGGACGTTATATTGTCATTTTCCGTTGTGGACTTGCACTTGGTTGTATAGGTAAACTTATCATTTGTTGTGTATTAGCATTTCGCTCTTATAAAGTTATGTTTCATAAAATCTTTCAGGAATTGCGGTTTAACCGTAAACCGCACTAGATCAGACTGTTTAATTAAAAAAATTATGGTTTGGTCTGGTTTGAACCTCAGACCACACCAGACCGGACCGTGTACACCCCTACTCTAAAATGTAACCCGCGATTATATAGTATTAGCAAATTTCGAAAAATAAAATAAAATTAGAGAAGTTATACAAACCTCTAATTTTTCCTTAGAATCATCTGCGGCTGCAGCTCCACCACTCTTATCGGCATTACAATCGCCATTGTCATAATCGTAACTAGAATCATTAGAGTTTTCGACTCCCCTAGTTTGAGCGACGTTCCTAGATAACCCGGATGCACAATCGATATCCTTAATAACAAGTATAGAGACTTATTACTTATGGACATCATCAAATTCCTAAGTGTAGAATCTCTTTGTATGCTAGCAAGTTGTAAATCATATACACTAAACTTAAGGTAGTTTGCAATCGTAGCAATTAAACTCGACTTCCATGTCCCGGGCGGTCCATACAACAAGTACCCTCTTTTCCATGCCCTCCCTATTTTTTTTTTTTTTTTTTTATAAAAACTCTCTTCTATTTATAAACCTATTAAGATCATCTATAATCGATTTTTTCAACTCGGGATCCAATGCCAATGCAACGAATGTAAACGGGTGCTTAAAATCGACAGGGTTCCAATGCCTAGACGACATACTATCGTACGTGTAAAGATAAATATCCTTGTTCATTTCAATCAATTTGTCCGTACGACTTGACTATTACCGAGAGAATGTAATAGTCAAGTACCGCGTCTTTGTACCTAGGATCGATACTTAGCTCGAATGACTTGATGTTTCCGGAGTCTGTCTCTTCGCCTCTTTCGTTCTTGCAAGAAAGCTTCCAATGAAGCTTAACATTTTTATTGTTTTCGTCTAACGTTACATACTCGATATATTCTTCTCCTTGTGCTAGGTTGTAGAACAAGGACCCATCTTGCACACGGTACCCCATAAGACGAGTTGATAACAACCTTAGCTTGTTAGCAAGGTATGTTTCACAAGCATTGTACACGTTGTTACTACCCGCGCTACCCCAATCTTCATTGTAATATTGGTTTATTACTAGAGTGAATGTCTTAGGATCTAAAATTTTTTGCTTGCTAAACCACTCTTTGATCTTACCATCAATGTATTCGCGAATTTGATCAGGGGTAATTTGATAATAGAATTGTTTGATGAGGGTTAAAAAGGCGGTCAAGGACGCATAGTATGCGAAAATTGAACCTACATTATATTGAGTGAAAATTTCCATGACTGGTTTTTTCTAGAGCCAAGGTACTGAAAGGGAAAAGGTGTGGGCGAAATTAGCAAGGGAAGGCTAGCTATATTTATACACATATTACATAACTGCTGTTAGGGTAAACGTTATGTTAGAATTTTTAGTTTGTAGCAATACTTGAAGCCCAAACTCAAAAAATAAAAAATTAAATTTAAAAGAATATATTAAGGAAGTGATTTGATTATAATGCTTAGTTGAATGCTGTTAGGAAATTCTAATTTATTTATTTGTTACAGAAAAGTAAGGCATGCAAAAATGCTACATTTATGATCAGAAAACATTAGCAGACTAGCAAAAAGGATTTTAGACCGTTTCTTGAGATACAATATTTCCTAAGAGCATGTCTAGACTTACGGTGACATCATTAAATTGGGTCTTAAGATTTGTCCCATTTTATTTTTTGGGGTTTTCTATACTGTGCCTTTGAGGTATCGACTTTTCTATGTTTTACCCCTCCAAAACAAAACTTCTACACCGTGCCCTTCAAGTGCAATCAGTTTCTCTATGGTACCCCTTCTGTTAATAGCGTTAACTTTTCTGTTATTTATTGTTTATCCTCATTACCTTATTATTCTCTCCTCAATTTCCTCCATTGTCTCTCCCTCTTCTGCTTTTTTTTTCCTCCATTATCATCTTTACTCGATCTAATCACCTTATTTCTCACCATCTTTCATTAAATAGCTGCCAACCCTCATCAATCAACAAAAAATCAAAACACAATTGAACTATGATGAATCAAATGAAACATAATTAAAACTTATCTTCATCTATGAGTTTGCGGCAGAAGAAGAGAGAAAAGGGGAGAGGTTGGAGAGGGTGGTGGCTGGTGGGTTTAGAAGAGGAGGAGTAAGGTGGGTTTGGAGGATAAATGATAGTTTTTTTTTTCCAAAGGGATTGATTATGGGGTGAAGTGTGGGGTTTTTGAGGGTTGTGGTTGTTTTAGTGGAGGTGATGGTTTTGCTTGTGGTTGAGCTACAGCTCAATGGTTGACGATGGAGATGATGGGAGATTAGGAGGAGATGACAGGGGTTATGGAGGAATAGGACAATGTGATGGGGGAGGTTGAAGATGGAGCTAACAACGTTAGTTGTAAATGTTAATCAAGGGCACCATGGAGAAACTTACTGGACTTGGTGTAGAAGTTTAGATATGGAGGGGCAAAACGTAGAAAAGTCGATACTTCAGGGGCACAATGTAGAAAACCCCCTTTTCTTTTAAGATCTTAACCAAGTCTCAAGTTGAGTCTTGAAATTCCAAGACTCAACCTAAGACTTGAGATTGGGACCCACTCAAGTTTTATATAACTTTGTTCATTAATGTTATTATTATATAGTAAATAAAAAAACAATATATCATATATTTGAGTATTTGGGCTAAAGTGATAAATTTGATCAAATCTTAATGAGTCTTAAGAAGAATTTGATGACATCATTTTCAATGGGGACCACCAAAAATGATGTCATCCCCAAGTCTTAAGGCATGGGGCTAAACATGCTTTAAGAATGATTGTCATAAATAAATCAAACATTCTCTCTAGGCCATATATTGTCGAGCTATGTAGCACAAAAACGGATATAGTTTACCAAACGAAAACATTTCAGAGACAAGAAAGCATGAAATCTCTGAAACAAGGAAAGAGGAAAACATATATGAATTCCTCGGCTCCGTATTATTTTTAACCTGTTTTTTTTTTCTACGCGCTATGGCCCACCACAGGACTCCCCACAATCGGTTTGGGTTCGTATTTTAGCAATATGGGCACCTCAAAAAGTTTTTGGCAACCTTTTTTTCCAAATAATGGCATTTGATTGAGGCCTCCAGAGAGGCCTTCCTAGCTTTCGTCTTATTTTCGCCCTATTTGTTTTACACGTGCTACGGTCCCAACGATTGGTTTTAGCCCCTCAAAATATGCTATCATTCCTCTTATGGGCTTTTCTGAAAAAGGGAAAATATGTTTTTCTCGGAAACCTATATAAACTTGTTGTCATCCCTCTTATGGTCTTATTACCCCATATCATCTAGTCTTGGTTCATATTTCAAACCATACAGGTACCTCGAAAAGTATATGGAAATTTTTTCGTGGGACCCTTGAATTTTAGAAAAGTGTAGATAATAGCATTTGAGGCTTTGATTGATGACTCTGGAGGGGCCTACCCGGGCTCCGTCGTATTTTCTTCCTATTTTTTACCACGTGCTATAGGCCATAATATGACTCCCCACGGTCGGTTTAGGGCCCTAAAATATGTTATCATTTCTTTTATAGCCTTTTTCAAAGAAGGGAAAAAACAACTTTTTCCGAGATTCATACAGTCTAAAAACTTGTTATCATCCTCCTATAACCTTTTCACCCTAAATCGCATGGTCTGAGTTTATATTTTAATCATACGATCACCCCAAGCACCACCGAATCTCAAAATATAGTGGATATATATATATTAAAGACCCTCAACCTCATTTAGAGTACGCAGTACATTTGTGTTGTTTCTGATCTATTATTTATATTATCATGGAGTTCTTGGTAATAGGTACATCAGGACAGGATTTGGGGTAAAGTGAGCAGTGTGGCAGTGTGCATTATACGAAGTAGCATATAGTGAATGTGCATTATACAAGTGTGTTTCCAGTAATGTGCGATTGTGCACCAGAGCAGTTGTACCTGAGCTTAAACTTACTCAGAGTAATAAACTATATATTCCCTGTACTTTACTCTTTATCCCAAAGTTAGAGGTAAAGTTGCCTTCAAGACAATTTCCGTAGCAGAGCTAACGAAACATTATACGTAGATAAACCATGATAGCTACAGGAAGCTAACAAAATTCACAATCTGGGCAAAATGGCAACAATGTGCTCATTGATCTAATCCATTACATCTGTGGGTTGATGAATCAACCTTTCTTACAACAAATATAACAAATTTTCTTTGCTCTAGACTCGGTACATTTTTACTCCTACCACAGCAATCGACAACAGTTATATTGCTACCTAACATAACTAACAAACACCCACACGACTGGGCCAAAACTGGCCGTGATAAGAGATGAGTACAAGGTAAATCTGATTAAAAAGAAGCCTTTGTTTGCGACAAGGGAAGAGAAGCTCAAGATTTAATCTTCCCAAGCCACTTCTGCCATCCTATTGAAAGATCTTGAACAGCAAACCTCCATGAGTTGCAAAGAATGGAGCAAAAACCAGGGATTCAACAGCCATCAGTTTGATTAGAATATTCAATGACGGGCCTGAGGTATCTTTGAGTGGGTCACCAATAGTGTCACCAATTACAGCTGCCTTGTGCGGGTCAGATCCCTTGGGGCCAAGAGTCCTCGCATGTTCTGAAGCACCAGCCTGAGAATACACGGAATAAAATCAGTAATTGCCCAGGAATTATTCTTTAAATGTGCACCTTTAACAAATTAAAGGACGATGTAAAAAATGCCTTGAGCTTTAAGAGCATTACACTATACCTCTATGTACTTCTTCGCATTGTCCCATGCACCACCTGTATTGGAGGCTGATATAGCTACCTGTTATATGCCAGATAAAGTCATTGATCAGAAAAAAGAAAAGAAAAAAAAAATACTGATACTAGAAGAAAAATCCATCCAAAAACAATTCAATAAGTTTTTTTCCAACTCTCCCAAACAAGGATGATGCTAATCCAATACAAATAATAGTTTATGTGGACTTGGAAGTTGGAAAATAGCAACTTTTTCATGCCATTAATAAATTTATACTTCATATAAAGTACACCAAGTTTAGTGATGAAACATTTGAAACACAAAATAGAAAACATTTAGTATCAAAATATTCAAACCATAACAGTTACCGAATAATATAAAGAATCACAATCTATAAAATCGTTGAGTCCATCAAGTTTGACAACATAATCGAAGTTATTTAAAAAATGAAACAAGAAGTGTTACCTGGACTCCTGAAACAAGGGATCCAGCCAGAACACCTGCCAGGGTCTCGACACCAAAGAGAGTTCCCACAATGAGAGGGGTGAGCATAACTAAGGCACCAGGTGGAATCATCTCTTTGATAGAAGCATCTGTAGAGATCTTAACACAGGTGGCATAATCAGGCTTGGCTGTTCCTTCCATCAAACCAGGGATAGTGTTGAACTGCCTGCGAACCTCCTCAACCATCTTAAGGGCAGCACTACCCACACTTTTCATGGTCATAGCAGAAAACCAGTAAGGAAGCATAGCACCAACTATCAAACCGATAAAAACTTTGGGGGTCAACACATCCACAGTTACAATTGATGCGCGACTAACAAAAGCACCAAACAGAGCCAATGAGACTAAAGCAGCAGATCCTATAGCAAAACCCTGGAAGCATTAAATTGAGAGATTAGAACCACCACAATTTAAATTTTACAAAATTTTGGTGCAATTTGATATCCCACTAGATCAAAGTGTTGAACAGCCTTAAGTAACATAATTCAATGCAAGAAGGAGAAAAAAAATCTGATACTCATACCAGAATATGATGCAGTACGGATCCTTAACCAAAAGAGGTTCATAAAAATTTTGTACCAGCAATTGACTAAAAATATGAATGATGCATTTTCAAAGAACCAGAGAAAATACCTTTCCAATGGCAGCAGTTGTATTCCCTGCTGCATCAAGGGCATCTGTTCTCTCACGGACACGATGGTTCATCCCTGCCATTTCAGCAATACCTCCAGCATTGTCACTGATTGGACCATAAGCATCAATTGCAAGTCCAGTGGCAATGGTGCTCAACATTCCAAGGGCGGCAACAGCGATACCATACATAGCAGCAAAACTGAAGCTAACAAAAATGCTGACAGCTATAGCAAAGATAGGAATGATGACAGACTTGTAACCCAGAGCCAAACCAAAAATAACATTTGTGGCAGCTCCAGTTCGGCAGGAATCGGCAACATCTTGCACAGGACTGCCAGAAAATTCATAAAAAAACGTTATCATTCAATAATTTCGATTATGTAGTCAAATTACTTACATATCACATAAAATAAACATGGCTTACGTGTAAGCATTACTAGTGTAGTACTCTGTCACGAAACCGATAATGAGCCCAGCCCAAAGGCCAATACACACGCACAGGAATAATTGCCTACAATCCAAGTCATAAAACAAACAGAAGAAAGGTCATACACTTAATGATAGAGCATTTTCAATTCCAAGGAAAAACAGAAGGCATATCAAAGCTTACCAGTTGTGAACGACTTTTTGTGTGCCAAAGTTGAAAATGGTGAAGGTTGTTGGGAGAGCAGTCCAACTGACAATTGCAACTCCCACAGTCATAAGAACAGTTGAAATAATTAGCTGCTTCTTCAATGCTGGCTCAATTTCTTTGACAACTTTAATTTCGAAGAAATCAGTGGCAAACAAAGTTGTGATCAAACAAACTATGATTCCCATGGAACTCACAAGTAGGGGATAACACATGGCAGTAAACTCATGATTGATGCCAAAGGATGATATAGAGGCAACAACAAGAGCAGCACAAGATGATTCGGCATATGAACCAAAAAGATCGGAACCCATCCCAGCAATGTCTCCAACATTGTCACCTACATTGTCGGCAATCACCTGCAAAACCAGAAAGGTAGTTGTGAGATGTTAGCAAAAGAAAAAACCAAGTCATAACAACTGACAGGTATAATATTATACTTACAGCTGGGTTTCTGGGATCATCCTCGGGGATGTTCCTTTCAACCTTTCCTACAAGATCAGCACCTACATCAGCAGCCTTGGTATAAATTCCTCCACCAACTCTACCGAAAAGGGCCATTGAAGAACCCCCAAGACCATAACCAGTAATAGCCTCAAAAAGACCTTCCCAATCATCACCATAGTACAGCTTAAACAAATTAATTGTAATGTAGAGGACTAACAGGCCATTTGCGGCAAGTAGGAAACCCATCACAGCACCAGATCTGAATGCAACGATAAATGCCTTTCCAACACCCTTCCTAGCTTCCAAGGTTGTCCTTGCATTTGCATAGGTTGCAATCTTCATTCCTAGAAAACCTGAGATGACAGATGTAACGGCACCCAACACGAACGAAATGGTGCTGAAGAGAGCAGTAGCCAGTGCAGGCTTGCACTTCTTGAGGGGGCTGTAAGTGCATGGTTGGCTTTTTGTACTAAATCCTTCCACAGATCCCAGAAACAGGAAAATGAGGGCAGCAAACGCAACCATGAACACACCAACATACTGGTATTCCGTGAACAGAAAAGAAGTCGCACCTGACAACAAAACCAAGAATATCATTCACTCAACTGCTGAATGCAAGATATCTTCAACAGAGAATGTGAACAAATAAATAGCTACATCGACACACAAAAATTAAAACTAATTGATCATTTCGATCAGCAAATCATGGTTAATGACACAGTAGAAAATTCAACTACAAAATTCTATATGCATAAGCAAGAGTAAGACTGCAAGACCCAAACTTTGAAGTCAAACACTAATTTGGGCACAGAAGTGACAGAATAAAGTGTAATCATCCTCTATTCATGTCAAAGCGTCAACGATTCGACCAGGGTACTTGAGGCGAAACCGGTCCAAATAACATAGGCATATATGCTAATTGCTAGTACAGGGTAGTATATATTACAATCCAATCAAGTCTATCCACTTCAACTTCATAGGGAGGTCATTTTGTACACCAGTCCACATTACGAAAAATCGAAAATTCAGCTACCAATTGACAGTTGAGGTTGATACTCCTCTAATATACAATACTTGTACATTCTTTATTCTTTAATTGTATAATTATACATGAACAATTTAACAGATGAATGTAATTAACCATGCAAAACCCTTCATTTAAACAACTACATTTTCAAATTCCATATTCAAAAAAAAAAAAAAAGCAAATTTACAAGCATACATTATCAAAATACCCTACAACATTATCCAATCATAATACAAGGTTTAAATCAAAAAATTTAAACTTGTTAATAACAAAATTAGCAAGTCACGTGACACGCACGTGAAAACATAAGAGACAGAACAAATAATAGACACATCTAACAAAAGCAACAAATAAATAGCAACCAAATCCTTCTTTATTTGGAAAGTGACAACCTTTATAACAACATACAAACAAATTGAGCGGTAAAATTTCTCAAATTAACTCAAATCAAATCTATAAATATCCAATTTTTTTGTCATAATTTCCTAAATTAACTAAAATAAATTAATAAAATTTACAAATCAGATCTAACAAATCATTTCTATCTTCACATAATCACCATTAATTTAATCAAACAAAATAAAATAATTCTCACATTTAGATCTGAAACATACAATTAAAACGCAACGATTAAACATTTTTCCTCTCGACCGTTGTGTCATTGTCACATTGTTACCGACAAAAATGTATATTAAATTTTATACCTTCAGAAATGGCGTTTTGAATCTCAGCACATTTAGCGACGATTTCCTGGTCACTAACACCGTCTTCTTCCTCAATCAAATACTCATTGTAACCATTTTTAGCACTATTTCCGCCATTGTTAACATGTTTTTCCGACGAAACCTTAACTTTCGCAACAATAAACCATTGAAACAACGAAAACACGATTCCGATAACGGCGCATGCCGGAATCAAGATCTCCGTCGCTAGATCTGGAATCATTTTCACTTTTCCGTCAACTGAAATTTATTGTTTTTTCGCCGGAATTTGTTGTTATCCGCCGGAACCCTAGAAATCGCCGATTTTCCGGCGAATGTAACTAATTAACTATAATAATCAACAAATACAGAGAAGAGAAGGAAGAGTGAGTGAGGGGGAGTGAAAATGAGGGGGTTTTATAGTGATGAGGAATTTGAAGGGGAGTTATTGGGTGTGAATGAGGTGTAGGGTGGTTTATTGTGGAGGTGAGAATTTGACCGTTGGATTTGACGGTGGTGATGAAAAGTGGGGGTGAGATGTCGTAATCAAAAAGAGTATGGAAGAAAAGGATATGCTAGCAGTCTGACATTTTATTATGCGAATTTTTTTTAAAAGGAAAAATGGAAATTTGATTTAATGAGTGGATAAAATAGTAATTAAAAAGGAAAGGGGTAATAAATAACGTTGGAATACGGAAACCTATTTTTGGGAGTTTTACGGTCCTTATCCTGTTCCCTACCTTGCATCCACGTGGATGTCTATGTGTACTATTTATTCTTGTGTTTTGTAGTCGTTTAAGACGGTTTAACGGAAGAAATGGTATAAACTATAAAGTCACTCTTTTGTATAGTGTAAGACTATCCAAAAGAAATGGTAACTTTATAGTGTATAGTGTATGTGTATATGTGTATAGTGTATATGTGTATTTAAGTCAGTTTAACAAAAGAATTGGTATGAAGTTACTTTGTACATTACGATAACAATATTAAAACTATTACTGCTTAGCCTTGAATCGTTGTGTCTAAAAGAATGGAGTTGTTTATGTATGATCGCACCCCGATTAATTTTGTCAGAAATTATGCACATTTATACAGTTATAAAGTCGGATTTTAATGTCTAATTCAACTTATTTGCGTAACCAAAAGATCTTCATAAGACAAGGGGTGGTAAAATATCATATTAACTCCTTATGGCATTTCATTTTAGAATTCTTTCTATTCATCTTATGTGCTCAACTTTATGTGTATAAAACCCATTGTATTTAGTTATTAGACTTAATTGGAACCCATTGAATTCACAACCAAATATGTGAATAGACTCGTATCGAAAAATACAAATATAATAGACTTAATCGGTGTTTTTGTTGGGAAGATTATATTATCAATCTACCAATTCAATTGCTTTGAAAGTGAATAATTTTCTTCATAAATCAGAATTTTTGTTTCGACAAAACCCCAATAATTCATGCAATTAATCAAGGTTGTATTTTAGTAGAATATACAACAACTTGGGGTATGGTTTTGTTACAAAGGAGTTCTATATTAAGCAAATGGACCCTGATAGAGACATAATGCCAGCTCCCATTGTAAATTTAATTGTAACGCTTAACACCAATCTTACCTTTCCATAGATCTAGGATCTCAACGTACTCCATCTGCTTCTTTCAAATTAAAATTAATCAAATATTAAAATTAATTACTCTAATTTAATAATTAGCTTTTAACAACCAACAATAATTAATTAATATTTTATATTACGTAGTTATTTTGCTAATTAATATATATCTGCATGTAAGTTGAGGGTTGAAATGATTATAGCTAGAGGGTGGGAAGTTTGCATCAATTTCTAAGTTCCAACACAAATAAAACACAATTAGTTAGACTTTAATTATTAGGTCAATAGATCAATAATAATTAAATGTACATGATAGTACATCATATATGTATTTCTATTTTGTTAATGAAAAATATCAAATCATAGTTAAATTAATATATTAATTAAATTAGTCTAACATGTTTTGGGTACTAAATTACTCAAGGAAATTAGTTGGAATATTAACTTAGGTGCATGCAATATAGCCTTGAGAATAATTTTCTATAACCAATGCATTAGCCATACATGCATAAAATATGGAAAAGAATCAGGTGTGTTGTGTGTATGTAGGTTGAGCATCGTGTGGTGTATAACCACCTCATGTGGTTTTGGCATGCATGATGCAACACACTATATTGCACCACGACATTTGTAAATGCATGCGTCATTTGTGTTGTGGCACCTGTGTTGGTACCAAGGTATGGAACATGAATGCGGCATTCATAAAGCCATAACGGAAGGGAACGGAAAACGAACTATTGTCTATCGATTGTCATATAAGATATATTATCTCCGGCTCTCTACTGAGAGTGAGGGAGAGCTCGAGTGGTTAAAGCTCTTCTCTCGGTTTCAGAAGATCCTAGGATTGATTCTCACCCCACCCTTATCGCTCCCTAGCACCAAAAAAGATACACTATATCCGCTATGATTTAGTTGCAATAAATATTATTTTATACCTCATAAGATAATATATTTATTGCAACTTAATCGTGACGGAGGTAGTATATCAATTGTAATTTTTTAGGTAGTTAGGTACAGTCAAATGTATAATAGAGTTTTTAATTTTGTATCATGAAAATTAATGTTTTGGATTTGGATTTTAAACCCTTGATAAAAGGAACCGATAAATGTGTTATGTGTGTGGAAATTGACCTAAATAAAAGACATAAATTAAATTTTCTAAGCAAATTTGGTGAATAATAGAGCCTCAATGATGCTAGTCACGTAACATTTTACAAATGAAAGAGATAAAATTTGAATCTACGACCTATATAATACATTCGTTGACACTTTGGTTTTTTGATCCTTGTCTTTTGCTCCTTGGGTTATAGAGAGCTTTGGGTTTAATTTCCGAGATGGACTTGTCAACCTAGAATTTTGTGATTGAGCCTTTTGGGCTGACTACCCAAAACAGGATCGCATTTGAATCCAATTATGTAACTACGAGCCCACTTTGTACTTGGGCCTGAGTAGTGAAAATATTGCATTTTAATATCACTTGTTTGTTGCATAAAAAACGTTATATATTTAATGGTGGACAAATTTAACAACAAATCAGAGTGGCGCAGCGGAAGCGTGGTGGGCCCATAACCCACAGGTCCCAGGATCGAAACCTGGCTCTGATATGAAATAGAGAAAGCTTCCTGCCATTTTTTTTGCCTTTGATCTCCTCGTCCTCATGCAATGCTTTATTTAGCAAAGGGACTCAAGGCAATTAAAAGTGAAACGCTATTTTGACAATATCACTTTAATTAATTTCTTATGTCTGGTGATCCTTGATTTCTCATTGCTTCAAGCAAAGGTTATTTTAACTTAACAATATTAAAAATAACACCTTAAAAAAGACACGTTAAGAGATATTAGTTGCAACTTGGCCAGCCTTGTAAGTTAAATGGGGATGCAAGGTATGAAGGAGAAGGGAAGAAGATGACATGGTCCAATTGATGATCACTTAAGCAACACTTAAGTTTGCACATCGAGCTGTCACAAAAACTCGAGTACAATTTAGGATACGTCTAACAAATTAACAATCTTAAATCTGTTTATCAAATTATGGTATTTCCTATGTCATTGTATTATACTATCACTTATCCTATGAACAAATAACTCATGAATCCATCAGTCATCACTAGTTTTCTCACCAAAAAAAAAAATGAACCCATGACTAGTGTGACTAAATCATTTAAGCCCTTGTTTAGTTGACATCTAATAACATAGGAAATATAATTGCCTAGGAAGTTAACTGAAGTTGTGTTGTTTGGTTGACAAAAGTATATGAATTTGAAATTCAAATTACTACCAAATGGTGGAAATAACTTACCAAGGCCCCCCTTAATAAGTTGAAATTCCCATAGAAAATTTTAATTCACATCAACTAACCAAACAAAATTTCTTATTTCCTAGGAAATTAGCAAGGTAAATAAATGCTGTATAACTACTTTTATGGATTATACCTTAGTGAAAATAAATGTCAAAACTATGGATATAACAAGTAAATAAAGAGTGAGGTAATGTACAAATTCACGAGTATATCCTCATTTTTCATCACCTTGATATCATCGCATGTCTTCATTGACTCAACTGTCCAATAATATCTCCCAAAATTAAACAACACAATAATCCATTATCCAATCATAGATTAGAAGATTATTCATGGTCAATCTTTTCCCAACTTCCTTCCAACAATAAAACAGTAAATAATGCAATATTTAAACAATATATTATTTACGTCTTCTTACATTACTATTTCAACGGTTCAACGCTCCTTTCTCCTTTTCAGTTTCCCATTTTATCCATCTTCATTGAATTAATCGAAACAGAGTATTCATTTAAAAAAAATTTAAAAAATTAACAAAATGTCGAAAGGTGATGAAATTTTCATTGGTTCAATTGATCAAGGAACAACTAGTACTCGATTCATAATTTATGATGGATCTGCTAATACTATTGGATCTCATCAAATTGAATTCACCCAATTTTACCCAGTTGCAGGGTAAATTTTCTTTCTTTTTAATTTTAATTCCTCTGTTTTTTACGCACACCAAGTGTATGTTAATTTGCCTAAAAGAAATTTTCTAATGAATTTAAAAAATAAAAGGTGGGATTTTCTGGGTTTTTTGTGTTGATTAAAATGTTTTTTGGGGTTTTTTTAAAGGTGGGTGGAACATGATCCAATGGAGATATTGGAAAGCGTCAGAATTTGCATTGCTAAAGCGTTAGATAAAGCCACAGCTGAAGGACATAATGTTGATTGTGGGTTGAAAGCTATTGGAATAACCAATCAGAGGGAGACAAGTGTCGTTTGGAGTAAATCTACTGGACTTCCTCTTTATAATGCCATTGTTTGGATGGATGTTCGTACTAGTTCCATTTGCAGGTTATTTATTAATTTGCATTCTAATTATTTTATTCTATTGTTTGTTTGTTTGTTTAATTTGGATTTTTATATTGCTTTTAATTGTGATTAATGGCATGTTTGTTGTTTTGATTGGTTCTTGGGGAAGTTATGAAGTGATTAATTTATCACTGTATTAATCATGTTGTTCCATTTTTTGTTACTTCTCTTGTTTTTTGTGTGTTTAACTTTGGTTTGCCAACATTAGGAAAAAGCATAGTTTGCTTAGTTTTTTATATTTAGGGAATCATAGTGGAAACAGGATGACTTAGGATATCCTACATTTAGATAGTTTTTGCAAGAAATGATGATGATTGAACTATGGTATTGAATAGTTGGAAGTATTGAGGGATGAAAGAATGGATCTTTATGATTTGTGTGTTGGTGTAGGTTACTTGAATTTGATTTTGAGGTGTAGATTGGATGCTCAATAGTGTCATTTGATCAATGTGACGCCCTTCGTGTGTTAGCAGTTAAATGAATAGAGCTGCTTATTATCTTACAATTTGATGGAGTAACTAGAAGATGAGTCTGCTAGATTGAATTTGAATAGTTAATAACAGAAGCGGTCTTGTTTATTGGTAGCTAGAAAATGTGGGGTAGCTTGCTGTTTCTGGCCTGCATTTGTGTACGTCGAGACTTGGATCCAACCAAAGAGCAGAAAAGGAAGAAAGTTTGTGTCTTTAGATTTGGTTGTCGAATGTCGATGCAATGAACTCCTTCACAATGATTATCATGCAGTAATGCTTAGCTTTAGTGTTTTATAGGTTGTAGTTATGGTAAAACACTGTTAAAATTGATAATTAGTCGCTTCTGATTGTTTGGTTAATGTATGGAGAACCAACTTGATGCTTCTTATTTTTCTGTATGATTAAGACAGTGTCAACTTGTTTAGAGTATGCTTGCTGGTCATGACACTAATAGAATAATTATTGCAGTTGTATACTTGCAGCCCCAGTAAGTCTTAATCTGAGTTACTGATCATACTAGCGTTTATTTATGTAGGAGGCTAGAGAAGGAACTGTCAGGTGGGCGTAATCATTTTGAACCATCATGTGGATTACCTATTAGTACTTATTTCAGTGCGACAAAGTTGTTATGGCTGTTGGAGAATGTGGAAGCTGTTCGAGATGCTGTGAAAAGTGGGGATGCTCTCTTTGGAACAGTGGACACTTGGTTGATTTGGAATCTGACAGGAGGGGTGAAAAATGGAGTACATGTGACTGATGTTTCAAATGCATCACGAACAATGTTGATGAATTTGAAAACTCTAAACTGGGATGAGGAGACATTGAAGACCCTTAAAATTCCTCTCAATATTTTACCAAAAATTGTAAGCAATTCAGAGATAATTGGGAAAATTGAAATTGGGTGGCCTATCCCTGGTGTCCCCATAGCTGGATGTTTAGGTGACCAGCATGCCGCAATGCTAGGTCAAGCTTGTGGAAAAGGGGAGGCGAAAAGCACATATGGGACTGGTGCTTTTATACTCCTCAATACTGGTGAAGAGGTAGTTCATTCGAAGCATGGGCTATTATCAACAATGGCATATAAACTTGGGCCATCTGCCCCGACCAACTATGCTTTAGAGGGCTCTATTGCTATTGCAGGAGCTGCTGTGCAGTGGCTTAGAGATGGTCTTGGCATAATAAACAGTTCAAGTGAGATTGAAGAGTTGGCTTCAAAAGTGGACTCAACGGGTGGGATTTATTTTGTCCCAGCATTCAATGGATTGTTTGCTCCATGGTGGCGTGATGACGCACGTGGTGTTTGTGTTGGAATGACAAGATTTACCAACAAGTCACACATTTGCCGGGCTGTGCTTGAGAGCATGTGTTTTCAGGTTAAGGATGTTTTGGATTCCATGCATAAGGATGCAGGGGAAAAGGGTGAGGTAAAGAATGAGAAGGGTGAATTCTTACTAAGAGTTGATGGTGGTGCTACTGTCAACAACCTTTTGATGCAACTTCAGGTTCGTATCTACATTATTCTTATTATTTTGAATTATCTCCAGTATTAGAAAACCTAAATTTGATATTATTAGCTAGCTTTGACCATTTGATTGCATAGATAGATGGTAATTGTTATGTCGCTTAATTTCTTGCACTGTTTTATGTTTTCAGGCCGATCTACTAGGAAGCCCAGTTTATAGACCTGAAAATATTGAGACCACAGCTCTTGGAGCAGCTTATGCAGCAGGATTAGCTGTTGGTGTATGGAAACATGATCAGATACTTTCAACTGAAGAAAAAGCTAAGACTGCACGTGTCTTCCGTCCAACATTGGATGAGGACTTGAGGAAGAAGAAGGTGGATTCCTGGTGCAAAGCTGTGACAAGGTCCTTTGATTTGGCTGATCTTTCTCTCTGATCTACGGTCTGAACTTACACTATTCCTCGATAATTATTGCTGTTGTTTATATATATTCTTCAATAATACATGCATTAGTTAGTTTTATATGTAAAATATACTACAGTTAAACATTTTCACTTAATTACAGTGAAACTGAGATCTATAGATTCATTGTTGGTACTTGGTAATATTCTCTCTGTTAACAGACATTTACAGAATGTTTTAGTTGACTCAATTATGCAAAAAAATATACTTGACTAAAATTGGAATAATAATGGAACATTTTAAATTGAAAGTTGCCTGACTTTGTCTCATTGTAGTGAATTTCTATCTAGATTTGTTGCTGTTGTTTGAAATATGAGAATTAAGGGATCAACTTTAACTTGTATAAGCGAATTGCCTTTATTTCTTGCTCTTTTGCTTGTTTTCATCGAACCGTATATTAGACATATGTTCGATTAAGTTACACAATAATAGTGAACAACACATAGTTACCAAATGGCAAACACAATATACAATGGTGGTTGCGGAAAAGCAAATAAAGGTATTTAAATCTAAATTAAAGATATTTATGGTCAAAATTACGTGTTGACATTGGTGTATGTCGCATAATGACCAGAATAAGCTACTCAAACAAATTAATAAAACAATCAGCAAAAATAATGAAAAATAAACTTCAGCTAATAATGAGTTTAAACCTCACTACGCAAGCTGTATAGTTGACAAAAATCAGGGATAACTTGAACTTAACATATTGTCTGAATTTTCCAAACTTCTGGGATTTCAATTACTTAAGAGGTATAATTAAATTCGTATGAGTTCTACCTTAATCTGTTGCTGCTGTTGCTTGAAATATGAGAAGGGATAAATTTCAACTACAGTATAAGAGGAATATGAAATATGTTTACCTTTACTTGCAGAAATTTATCCAACCATTTACTCAAGTTGTGTTTATTATGTCACACAATAATGGAAAACGTACATGCTGTAATTAGTTACCGAACATTATATTACAATGATAGTTTGCTAGCTTGTTTCGGAAAGGTCGATCAGTAAGGACCCCCAATATGCCTTGCTCTACCCCAATACGCCATTGAGGATTGATGTAGAGGATTATGATAGTTGCTAAAAACATAGTGACACACGACATCGTAAAACTCCACAAGAAGTCTACCATCTCAAAACCCGAGTGATCTTCATCTCTTTGTGTGCCAATTGCAAGAGGCAATGCTTTGTTTGGATTGCGTAGATCATTCACTTTGTGATACCCATATAGTCCAGGGTTCCCGCAATAGTTTCTCTCGTCAAAGTTTGCAAATTGGCCCGTCTCGGGCACTCTTCCAGACAAGTTGTTGTAAGAGACATTAAAGATTTCTAAGAAGTTAAGTTTAACAAGCTCGGAAGGAACTCTGCCATTCAAACGGTTGTAGGAAAGGTCCAAGCTTTCGACGAGCTTTAGATTTGAAAACTGACTTGGGATTGATCCTGATAATAAGTTGTGTGACAAATTTAAAGTATGAATGTATTCTAGTTTACCTAGTTGTGGGGGTATGTCTCCTGTGAGTTTGTTGGTGGACAAATCTAACATTGACATCATGGCTAAATTTTTACCTTCATAAGAGAGAAACTGATTCTTATTCAAGAGCTCGGCTTCTTCAGGTTGACCATAAACGTCAAAATCTTCATCTGTACCCATTGAAACACCAAGTTCAAAATAGTTGGGATCGAATGAAATGGTCATACCGAAAGATAAGTTACCAATGCATATGGGTATTCCTCCAAATAAATCATTGTGTGACAGATCTAAGATATTAATGTCGCCTAACTCACACAATTGTTGAGGAATTGGGCCATATAGATGGTTTCTAGCCAACATGAGGATCGTTAGTTTGGAAAGCTTATTAATCCAAGAAGGAATGCCTCCGGAAAGTTGATTCCCGGTCAAATCAAGTGATTGTAACTGCGTGCAATTTGACAGTGTATCTGGTATTACTCCTGAGAGACTATTAATGCGAAAATCCATATAAGAGTACGAACAAGATTTAGTGCATGAAGGGATATATCCGCTGAAGTTGTTAAGTGAAAGATCTAAATAATCGAGCCTCTCAAGACTGCATATTTCTTTTGGAATATGACCTTGCAAATTGTTTTGTGACATTGATAGAGAACTCAATATAGAGAAGTTACCAATCCATGAAGGAAGTTGACCTGTTATGTTATTGTTGGACAAATCTAGGTGGATTAAACCTGAGCTCTTTGAAAGGGAATCCTTGAGCGTTCCACTAAAACGATTCTTACTTAAACTTAACCACGACAAACTGGGAAGGTTCATATCCTCAGGTATGATATCCCCCTCTAAATTGTTACTGGATAGCTTAAGTATGTCCAGATAGGCAAAATTACAAAGCATTGTTTTCGGTAATTTTCCAGAGAAATTGTTGTTTGACAGATCCAAATATTCTAGTCCTCTCATTTGGGTTATGGAAGTCGAAATAAGTCCTTCAAAATGGTTCCCTGATATGTTCAGATGTTTGAGATGAGGGAAAAGCAAACCAAAATTTTGAGGCAGCTGATCATTGAAGTTGTTATTCGAGATATCCAACTTTTGCAACGATGTAGTATTAGTAGCAACATGAGGTAATTGAAGTTTTCCTGTAAGCGAGTTGTTTGCTAAGATCAAAACTTGCAATTTAGAGCTATCATTAAACAACCAAATAGGGAAAGGTTGAAGTAGGTTGTTACTAGAGAGATCAAGTTTGCTAAGATTGGTTTGGTATGAAAAAAATGCAGGAAAAGCTTCAAATGTTTTGTTGAGTTTGCATCCTCCCAAACCTAAGGTTTGCAACTGAAATTTGGGTCGACAAGATGAATCTGTCAATTGAACCTCTAACATGTTTGTAGAAAGCCGCAACACTTGAAGGTTCGGTAGGCTAGACAAAGAATCCATAGAAAGCCTGCCTTCAAAGTTGTTCTCAGTGAGATCCAAGAACTTGAGGGACTTGAAGCTCAAGAGCACTTTTGGAAAGTTGCCGCTGAGTTTATTGTGTGAAAGATCAAGTGTTTTTAAAGAAATTAAATCTTTGAAGCAAGAGGGCAGAACCCCATGTAAGAGATTGTAATCAAGACGTAACTCCACAAGGTTTTTCGTCTTGCAAATACCTATATAATTGCAAGGTTTAAACAGATTAATTCGTCGTTGTTATGAAGTATAAGTAATTATTATTGTATTTGATGAAGATCATCAATTCAAGGTGCATGAGGCTTAAACTAATTAAGGCCTCATGCACCTTGAATGGCATAGATATGATGCATGAAAGTACATACCTTGGGAAACTAATAAGAAACTAGATGCATTGAAGAAGTTACCCGAGAGGATCAATGTTCTAAGTGACGTAAGGACCCTCACAGAAATGTGACTTTTCTCAAGGAGGTTATACTCTAAATTTAGATATTGCAGTTTCTTCAATGTTAAGATCTTTGTTGAACCTGCACATTAGGCGTTAGTCTATGAATGTCAGGATGTCCATCAATCATATCATTTATGCAATATGCGAGATGAGCTGAGTTAAGGCTTGTTTACTTCAGCTTAAAATCAGTTCAGTTCAGTTCTTCTTTTATTTTGCTATTCATTAATCCTTTATAAAAAACTTTCAGTTTAGCTTAGTTTAATTCAGTTGTTTTCAACTGAAGTAAACGGACCTTTAAACTAATATATGTGATTGCTAAAGAATTTCTCAAAATTATATTTCTATATGTAATTCTGTATATATTTTTATAAAAATTAGAGGAGGGGGGGGGGGGGGGGGGTCCACACCCTTTTAGCAAGGCAAACTACTCTCGACTCTCAGGGAATGTTCTGTCACGCATGTACAAGTGCACCCGTGTTTGAAAATCTGAGAGTGTTGCACATACACATAATATAATCCAGATCAAATACGTGCATTCGAGTAAAATTGTATCAACTCCAAAATATGAACCCAAAATGAAGTACATGGCGGTATATCATTGTGTTACATAGTATAACTTCTACACTCTATTATCTTCGCTTTCCATATTTGACTACTCTAGCTCTTTTGTTACACTAACATCTTCCACTTATTACTTATAGTTCTTATTTTAAGAACCACTTTAACATTATATGTTGTCTAAGAAATAAGGGAGGTATGAAAAGGGTTAGAATTTGTTATAGTTCTTATCTATCTGTTTTCATTATACCAATTAATTATGTTAAGTTTACGTTATTCACTACGTAACCCCTTCGAAATTAGACTAAAAACGATGAACACAAAACACAAATGTACCGAACTATAAGTTAGTAACTTCCAACAGTTCGTATCTATAGTTGATTGGTTGGCACATCAACTGTACAGCCATACACCATGAAACAGTTCACTATAATGCATATGCTTCCATTAATTCATGAACCGTTAATAGATCGACCACCCAATCACACTAGTTTGGTTCTGCAGTTACCGAGAAGTTTATAAATGCATATAATCACCCATATAATGGATTCCAAGATCTATCGCGTTAGTGCTTGGCTCTATTGCGCATAGATGAGTAAGTGATCAACTCTATCAACGCAGCTAAGGTTAAGCAACTAACGTAAAAGCTAAAAGACTCGCACTTAGTGAAGCCACACAAATTACTTTTAAAGCCATCATTTTTTTCTCGAGCTAAGTGTTCGATGGTATATATTACCTCGTTATAGTTCATTATTGTAGTCAGCCGCATTTTGACAACTTCATTTAAGCTGTTATTTTAGGTCCATTCATTGCTTTTAACAATTAGAGTAACTAATTCTACAGTGCAAAATGACCATACACGTCTTTTTTCAAGGCTGAAATACATACCTAAAGAACTAGATAGATCAATGGATCAATATATGATGATATGCTAGATTGTAGACTACAGAAATATAATGTACTGAAGTAAATCTAACATATCATAAAATTTATTACTATACTGATTTATTAGGGAGTAAGTTATTTTTTTAATTCGAAAAACGTACCGACGCAAAATGTAAATGCACATTTGCCAAAATAGCAGGCTTGGGGATGTGGCTGTTAACAGCGAGCCAATCATGAAGTAACCAAGAATGTTAGGACGGCGGCCTACGGCTAGAAACCCCCATGGATGGGTGATTCCAGTAATAGCCCTGCGGGTACTACCTGCAATGACCCCAAATCCTTGAAGAATAAGGAGGTTATAGGGTACTTTGGTCAGTACTCTAGGGATTTTTGTTCTAGTGTCGTGGAGTACAACCACCTGTACGTGCCCCTGCCGGGACATACACTAGTAGGGTGGAAAAAACCATTTGATAACCTATGCCCTTAGGCACGTGTAGTATGAACTTAGCAAGCCGCCACCACCTCCGCACACCACGCCTTTTTCAAATCATGGTTAGTAGATGTGCGACTTAGCAGACCAACGTGATAACAGGGAGTAGTAGTAGCTATGTAGCATGTATGGACTAGATGATGTCTGAGTTTCAGTCAATTTGAGAAAACTAAGTATCACAGATGCAAGCTAAGACATACTAGACAAGTTAGCACGTAGTAGTAGCAGTGACACTCCACGAGGGTCTATATGAAAAAATAGTGCGCTCATTGCTTAACTTTTTTGATGAACATCGCTTGTATAAAACTAAATTAAATCAGGTACAATCAAGGAAGTACAGAAAGGACAAAATACTTGCCTGTCTCCTTCTCGTATTCATACGATGGAAATGGACAATAATAAAAATTATTCAAATCAATATTGACATTTTTTTGTCTTTGATTATAAGATTTACGTTATTACAATACGATGTACATGACATCCTTGTCCGTTAGTGAATGATAGGCATCAGATATTGATAAGTAGTAACGGTACTCCAAGATAAGATGAGAATAAGTGAGCCAGGTGATTAGGATGGGCCAGTATTTGCTAAGAGTTAGAAAGTCACAGACTGACTATCGGATGTGAATTATTCAATGTGGAAAACTAAGAGACCTTATGGTTAGTTTGTCTGTTATCTGGCGCTTCTAGTACTTCACAAAACAACATCACTCGTACTGCGTGCTTATTTTGGGTACTTCTTTATTTTGGTGATGGTATAATTGTGACTTTATATTTGTTTATACTCATGTAACTATAAGGTACAGATTGTTGAGTCTTAAGTATCGAAAACTCGCATGCTAATGGGCGTAGGAGGTTCATATAAATTAACTCACGAAGCAGATAATTACATGCCACTTGTTTGAGTAAGGCCGAATCGGATTCTCAGTAGCTATAAAAAACAAAACTGCTTTTGTATAACAATGTATCGATATAACAGAGGATATATGGATCTCGATACGTAAGAAAAATTGCTTATCTCTGTTTTTAGTTATTTATAACGATGACATAAAAATTGTTGGCAAATATTGAAAACAGGGTAGTCTATAAAAGAGCTACATATATAGAGCAAGTATGATTATTTTTACGGATCACAAGTACAAAATAATAAGGGTATATAGCACCAATACTCATTTCAATTTCATCGGTCTTTCAATCATGCTTTGGTTCCGTTCTTGTATTGTTTTTCTGGTTGATGTAAAGTTCTTAATATGTGTGTCCAAGGACTACCAAATCTCTGAAGCCTGTAGTCCTCACCCTCATTAAGTCACTTGATCATTGGTTTTTGCTCTAGATCAGAAAGCATATACAAGGATGAGTCATTATGTACGAATATATATCCTACGTCATAACCATTTAGACCTTACATCAATGATGAGATGTAACAAATGCGTATTATTAATAGGTAGAATATTTCATAGTTATTGTTGCCAAATAAAAAAATTGAAGATAGCTATGAAGTCATCTTTATTATATAATCTAGTTATGAAGAGATAAATATTTATCTACTTCTGCTGCAGATACTTTTAACTCATTAATGTAATTTCGAATTCCCATCCCTACTCATAAAGTCAGGTAAGCTACACGGCTCATATGACTCCCGGCACCAACAACATATTACGCAGTCGAATGGTAAGTTAGTTAGACAAGATTTTGCAATACGTACTAATTTTTCTTACACACAATCTACACTGCTGACAAGTAGCATGGAATTGATTAGCGGTCATACGAATGACATGTTAATTATTGAATGATTCAATTCATTTAAGCTTGCACTACGTGATTATGAGTACCAAAAGTTACGAACCTACAATTTTATAAAGTACTGCATCACAAAAATTTCTTTTAACGTCAATCATAGTAACAATGTCTACTTGTTATGTTCAATAGAATCAATACACCTCTCCGTTCTTTACAATGAACAATTTCATATGATTTAAAGTTCATCTAACGAAAATTGTTATATGGCCGTTACAAAAAATAGTACTAGTCTTTGTCTTACAATAATCTTATTACAGGGTAACTAACCTTTTATCTGTATGTACACTGTACTAATTACTCTAGTATGCGTTTCATTCCTGTAGTATTTCAAAACCACTCCTAGACTTTGTACTGCCTTTGTGTTCGATCTTCGTCCGTTTCCAGTCATTGTAAAACACATAGGCTACCTCATGGCTCCGCCTCTATTCGCAACCTCTCATAAACCATTTCGATATAAGTATCATCTTATATGAACGTTGTTGTTCTGCACGCAAACAAAATATCAATGCATATTAAACATACCAAAGACAGGTTGCTGCGTCAGCCAATGCATAGAGAATGCTCAGGCGTGACGTCAGACAGAACATCTCGGACACCAATACAATTTGTTGCCTCCCCTGCTTGCACTAGACCGGCCCAAGCCTTCACATTGTTTTTTGTGCCTCTTTATCTAAATGCCTCCTTTATTTGCCGTTTAGGAGTAACGCTCTATTGGGCTAGCGGATCTGGATCACAAAGTATGATAAAGATAGTCGTAAAGAACTTGAGTCAAATATTTTCGTTTTTATTTGGAGATATATACCAGAAAAGCATGGCCATTGCACCCAAAGCAAAACCCACTAATCCGAATTGCAATGTCTAGTATCAATGCGCACTTGAAAGCAATTGAAGGTGTTCAACCGAGCGGAGAATAATGCCTGAAAGTGAGGTAAAAGAGGTCTCGGCAATCCGTGTACTCTCTTCACAAGTGCTCCGAAATGACCCCCCAGACCCCCCCCCCCCCCCTGACATACCATCTACACGACTCCAAAATAATTCCATATACTCCACTGGGACACAACATGTGCTGTATGCTCTTGGGTCTGGATAGCCCTTAGTGATGTTCGATTGACCACAGTACTGTCAATGGCGGCTCATGTACAGCCACCTAGTTCCGCATATGGTAGGCAGAAACCAAATAACAGCATGTCAATGCTAAATAACGCTTTGCAAATGGTGTAGTCTTCTACCTTCTTGCAGAGGTATTAAAAACATTCTGAAAACACGAATCTGTCCTCTCTTGTAAATAGGCTTCGCGAGTCTCGAAATCTTTTGGCGTATTTGAGTTCGGATGATCTGCTCATTATTCACTAATAACTACTACATTACTTTGTGATGTTATCCAATCTCCAGGCCACTATTCTTCCCAAACTCGGTTAGCCTCCTCTTGTATCACAGTGTAAAAATCGGCAACATAACGAACACAATCACGTGCTAACACCACTCCCTATATACTCGCTACGATTAAGTCAATTGCTTTTGAAGTAATGATCGATAACCTAAAAAACCAGCAGCTGTGCGAAGAGGATGCAGTGTAGGGGGGCTGGAGATATTAGCATTTCCATAGAATATTTTGACCTCACTTTTCTGTCTAACAATTTCATGTATCGGGATTGTACGTAAACATACAAGCGAAATTACTGCTGGGAATCCAAATCAATAAGAAGAACTTAGGCCTTTGAATTTTTACCACATAGTGGAAGAAAACAAAAAAAAAAAACAAGGTTAATTGTGTGTATAATTGCACCACTTAGCACAACCAGAACCCGCTAAGGCAACCCTAACCCCATACTCCTCTGTCTTTCGGAAGTTCTTCACACGATTACAAGTGCACCCGTGTTGCGAAAGCTTGAGAGTTTGCTACCAACACAAATCATAATTATTTGTTACTTCCATTAATCGAAAAACCTTATTCATTTTTATTCATTGATATTTAACTCGAATTACGTGTGATGGATTAACACTTGCTTAAATTTTCATTTATAAGTGACTAAGTGTTGATTATTATTTTTTTAGTAATGTTAATCAACCAAAATCTTTAGGCCAAGTTCTATACTCTAATACTCCATCAACACGAAATACCATTATATACATATATATATACACACATGTAGGATATAAAATACTCCTATTTAGTTGCAAAGCTGCTCTGACATATAAAATCTACTCTTATTAAGAATTGAATCGCAATAATAATCGTGAAAATTCTTTGGTGGTCCGCTTAAGAAATGAACCACCGAAGTTAAAGGTGGTCAAATAATTCTAATTATTGGTTTTGGATAGGATAACTACCTTCTAGATTTGACTATCAAAATCAAGCTGAAAATTAATTTGACTCTCTTTACTTAGCTTTGGTGTGTTCATTTTTTCAGTGAACAACGCCTTTTTTTATTTAAGTTTAGTTACATACAAAAAAAAGAAAAAAAAAAAAAAAAAAACCTTTCACCAGGTTTGCAGATTTATGATCCTAAACAATCCTTAAACATAAAATTATTATGAATTTTTTTACATTTCACAAACTGACAAGAGTTTTTCACAACTTGATACTCATAATTAAGCGTATTTCTCCGGGTTGTTATGTGTATTTATGTCCTGTATCCAGTAAGCTAGTTCACGTCGTGTAGATTAGATCAGCAAACTATTCCACACACAAGTCAAAGCAAGTAGCCTTGCAAATTAGAAAATTGTATAGCAATTCAAACGCATATCACTTATTCTCATTGACAATTCCCCTATATATGACTGATCCATATTATTATTGAGTATAGTATAAACCCTATTCATAGATCTCAACTATTAATTAAGTCTGTCCCTCCAATCTCCAATGATGTAGCAGATGCAACAATAATTCAAAACTCATCTACCCCCTCTTGTCAAAATAAAATTATAAGCATCGAGTTTTAAGGGCCATATGTTGACAGCACTACTTTCAAGCTTATGCGCTCTTATTTGAAAGGGTGTGATTGTATATATAAACATATTCATGAGTTTCAAAATTAGCTTAAACTTTTAATTGTGGTGAGTTATATCTTTAATAGTTCCGAATTTAACAATTAATTAATGCTTAAGCATATATTCTAATTTTAGTTTCCCATTGGCTATACTATTAGCCCCATCCACAAATAGAAGCTAAGTAAACATAACCTTTCTCAAATATATATAAATATGAGTGGAGTTAGAGATATAATATGTAAGGTTAATTGAAACTAAGTACATAAAATATAAACACACATATATATGAAATATGACATCATACCTACGCAAATATACAAGCACATTTGCCAACAGCACAGGCTTGGCAATATGGCCACTTACGGCAAGCATATCATGAAGTACCAAAGAAGTTTAGGATGCACCACGGCTGACGACCCATGCGCGGGGCAATTTCCATCAATAACCCTGCAGGTATACCTACGGTTGAACCTAAATCCTTAAAAAGCTTAGTAGGTTAAGGTAGTTCTGTCATACGCTAGGGTTTTTTTATGTCTTAGAGTAACAACCCAAACATGTAGGTGGCCCCTGCCGCTGACAGTCACTAGTAGGGTGCAAAAACACCATGAACCAACCGCCCTGTTATGACTCGTGCCATGAAGTGGGACACACCTTCCGCCACCTTCGACCACTCATTATTGCTAGCTAACTACTAACATAGCTACAATATGTGTTTTAAGGGCTGAGAGGGTGAAATAATTTACATGGAGAGTTGAGTTTACTCTAGTAGAAGACTAGAATTGTATGTAAAACTATTGTAACGTTATAATATATAGAGGTAAGCTTAGACATTACACATACATTTGCTTATATATTTATATATCCAACGTAATATAGATTAAAATATAGCATCAAAAACTATATGCTATAAAATATATACATATCAACTATACGTTGGTATGCAACATGGGTGCTTCTATGGATAACGTCTTTGAATCTGATTTGTCTTCGTTATTTGAAATGATTCTTCATATTATAATTGGTCGTACCTTTTTATTATTTTTAGTTTTGATGTTTTCAGTCTCATATCCATATTCGTTTTCAATCTTATCCCGCTCCAAGTCCCCCACTTAGTACAACCTAACCATATATTATATCATGATAATGATATATTCACTATAAATTGGACCAATGTTCTAAGTGTACGTGAATATACATGGGAACATGGTCAGAGCTGTAGTTAATATAATAATAATATTATTATTATTATTATTATTATATTTTTGCTATTTAATTTTATTTATTGCTGGAAATAGACCATATAGTTAGTTGTTGACTTTGCTCCATCTCTAGGGAAGAAAGTTTGAATGTAAATCAAAGAGATTTTTGCAGGATTTGATGTTAAATATTTGAGTATCTATTCATTTTGCGAATCAAGTTGATCAAAAGTGGTACTGTCTTTCGTATATAAGACATACATATTCTTGTCATTAGCTTATTATTTATTTCTTATGAAGATTCTTAAGTTAGTATTCGACCACCTGACCCATTGTTCTTATTATAATTTTCGGTTAAAAAAAAATACCACGATATGTTATGTTATATACAGAAACAATTTTGACATTCTTCTAGGACTAGTATGTTTTTTTATAACGGAGTTTGAAAATTTTAAATTTCACCATCTAGTGTGTTCGTTAAAATCAAATTTAGAGTGCTAAATTCTAAATTATATATATATTGTCGAAAAATCTAGCTAATATTACTTTGTCTATGTAATGATGATTAAACAATCACATATACGGAGTAATAGCCAGCTTAAATAATTAAATTAATAGTTAACAAACCAATAATTTTCCAAGCAAAGCGTAATAATAAAACAGATAATGACGACAGGTGTTCTTGTACGTATAATTATGGAGGACATGCAGATTTTAATTAAATTGAGTGTCTTTCATAGTTTGACAGGCTTACAGCCCCAAACAATGGGTTGGTAATTAACTTATTGACTTTTATTAATTACCCTCTTAACTTATGAGCACCAATTTGGCAATTTGCGGTCAAATTTTGTTTCTCCGTAAATTAAATTAGATACGGATTACTAATTCTGAGAATTTTTGGTATGGGGGATTAATATTAATACAGAGTATTTATATATATATACACATATGTATGTGGAGTCTAAGCTACGACAACATATATTACGTTACCGTTTGATAGTACGAGTTGTACGTGGCCTTATACAGTTGGTATGTAATTAATTTGTGAGGCTAATCTATGTTCTTCCCACATAGTATGGAGCAGTTAATAGTTAAATTTCATGTTAAAGATAAATGGGTCTGATAATCATCCAACAAGGAGGATCGGAGGAGAGTCAAACCGGTCCACAAATCCAGGAGGTTCCATCCTGAACCAATTGGCAATAAAGAAGTAACTGATAGCATATAAACTAGTTCAACATCTCCTATTTCTCCGATATGCGACAATTCACTAGTGTAAATCACATAGGGTTCAACAAATTAATAATAATAAAGGCTTTTCGTTCCACTTGATTGAGGATAGTAGAAATAATATGATCCTATGTCTTGGAAAACATTGATTTTGATGATGTACTCTAGAAAGGTTATGTGGGGCAAACCCCTAACCCGGCTACCCCGCATCCTTAAACTTACGCTACTTGTCCTAGATTATTAGTGGTGTGCTAGAGGCATAGTTGTATCTATTACTTCTAGGTCTTACCGACACCTTGTTATTGATTTGTCACACCTTTTTATATAAAAGTCATAATTTTTTAGTCTAAATACGATACCAATATTATCCTGTCTTGATCAAAATTAAAGTTTTCATCATGTAAATGGAGAGCATAGCATGTAATATTATAATTACTACCTTCGTTAACAATTAGATGCAACACCTTAGGTATATTTGGTAGATATAAAAAATTCAAGTGTTGCAACTAATATTAACGGAGGTAGTAGATGAAATTAAGAGTAATGACATACGTACCAACACAAATATAAAGGCACATTTGCCAAACAGCAGGCTTTGCAATGTACCTGAAACAGCTAGCCAAACCATGAAGTAGCCGAAGAAGTTGAGAACTGCACACCACTAGACCACCCAAGGAGGTGCAATTTCATTAGTAATCCTGACGGTATCCCTACCGTTGACCTAAGTCTTGAAAAAAGCTAAGGAATTAAGGGTACTTTGTTCATACCTTGGGAATTTTAATGTCCGAGGAGTATGACCCAAACATGACGTGGCCCCAGCTGCAGACATTACTAGCAGGGTGGAAAACACCATGAACCCCGCCCCGTTACGACCCGCAACATGAACGGAACCCACCACTACCTTCAACATTTGCCATTATAATTGATATATCGGAGTAGTGACTTAGTGTGGCTATTATTACTTGAATAGGATTATTAAGAGTTTAGTAATGAGGTTGAAGTGCAAATTTGTGCTTATATATGAGAGGACATGGTTATGGACGTATTATAAGTGGCTACACAAGAATGACTAAGAAAGTAAGATGGTGATACGTTTTATATAAATTATATCCTCCCTAAGATTTACTATGATAATTTCTATCTAATATAGCTAGTCTAGTAGTATGGTCTGCAAACAAGAGTGACTTATGCATTTAGGTTTTAAATTTTCTAATTTGGTAGGAAACAAATTAAACTACCAAGGTGACGTATGCAAATGTGTAGTATTTAATTTATACGACATAATTTGATGTTGATTTTTACGACTACTTATTTGTGTAAACATGTCATATTTGGATCATATTCAAGTCTTATCTCGTTATTACTTGTAATTTAATATGTCTAATTATAGACTTGTCGTCACTTGCTAGGCTTATATCATTAGTGTAGAAAAAAAAAAAAAATACAATAATCTATATTATGCTAATAACGATCGTACACTAGTATATCTCCGGAGTATTAATAACTTCCCCACATTTTAATCTTATGTCCTGGCCAATTGTCCCCATACAACTGAAAGTATGTTAATAGTTTTACCATAAAGGTGGTCTGATTTTACACTCTTACCGATGACTTATTATTTGTATATAACAATTGACAATATAGCGAGATTCAATGCTTGCTTGTATATATCTAATCTTATTTTTTTTACTTGCCATAGTAAATATATTTAAGTTACCAGACTAATTTTTATCACGAAAAAAACATATTTTTGATGGCCCGTTTTTATAAACATCACTTGGTTATTCGATAGGTACTAAGTTAAGGTAAACGCAAATTTGATAATAACCTAGACTTGTAAGTTGAATATGGAGTACAATTCATCATTCAATAAACACATAATAATTTGACTAAAAAATCATTAGATGATTCATTATCTTTCAAATAAAAAACGAGTAATGACATACACATTCAAACTTGATCGTCCAATACAATTTGAAGAGGAGTAAACAATGTATATTCATAATTGTTAGTGATGACTACTATTATTTGGTTACGTACTTATGTGGAGGTGACAGTGAAATGTTTACTCCTTATCTCGCTGATCAATTTAAATTTTATATGTCACTCTAAGAGCCTGTCTACTTTAACTGAAAACAGTTGAACTGTACTTTAGTTGAACTGAAATGAACTGAAAGTTTTTTAGAAAGATCAATGAGTAGCAAAGTAAAGAATGGTGAGCTGAACTGACTACAATATTTACAGCCTGAGTAACAAGCCTTATCAGTATCCCGCCAGCAATAAATTTTCTGATTGAGCGTGTGTAAATGAGAAAAATATACTACGTATTTGACTATTTTTTTTTGGTTGAAATTTGTTTATCGCTATTTGTATCATTATTTCAACAGTCACATCTCATATCTCTAAACATAATTGCCCTCGATTTGATGGTAACTTTGTTAAAACCGATTGTTTGGAAAATTATTTGTAGTATGTGTTATCCAATTTTGTACGTTATTCCCGTGTCTGGTGGAAGTCTATAATCTTGATTTATTTAATTAGAGATCGATGTTTGGGCAATATGCGTATTACTAACGATGTTTAGTTTGTTTAAACTAACTAGTATAATCGTCAGTACTGACCATACGCACTATGCAATGTTTTACAAAATTACAAAAACATAATTGTTCTTACCCTCAAGTCTTAACAAATACATGGGAGTGCACACTGGTATAGTTTGGCGTTAACCAAAGCCTCCTATATATAGTATATGTAGAAATGCAATTATACAATACTCCCTCCATTTCTAAATATTTAATATGTTTGGAACTTATAATGTTTATAAAATGGGAAAATATTAACATATAGATATCGTCATATGAGGTCTTGTTTGATTCGTCTCAATGCATAGTTATTAATATCCGTATTATAGATTTTACAGATGCTAATAAAAAATTTATAAGGTCAAACAAGTACATTGACATATGTGCGGGTCAAATGCATCAAACAAATAGGAACGAATGAAGTATTATTATCATAGAATAAGAATGATTCTTGGTAAAAGCACTAACACCGCCTGTTGAAGGGAATATGATTAAACTATCAATGGTTGGAGAATCAGGAATTTTATCAATAACTACTACGAGTAATTATTAAGCATGTCTACTTAAAAAGCATTGAACAGCTATGCTTGCTAACCCCAAAGGCACTAATCATAAGGGGGTACGAATGGGTATGAGACGTTAAATTTTGAATTTTTTTGTGGTACTAAGTGGTTTAGCCTAAAAGACTCAAGAAATTTTTTGATCGTCTCTCACGCAGTCGTGAATTTCCAATTGTTTAGTATACTTTACAAGTTAAGGAAATCATACCACCCATGGTAGATTTTAAAAAAATTAGAGAGGTCATATTTGATCATTTTTATTATTGGGTAGTCGATATACCTCTCATTCTTATGGGTGTTTTTAATTTAACTCTATTTCGATATACAATTACATGAGAATTGAGAAGTTTTTTTTATTTAGATATAAATATATCAACTAAGCTTTAAGGCTTCAACACAAATGGTTCCAATTAGGTCTGTTTACTCATCTTAAAATCATTCAGTTCATCAACTCATTCAGTTCAGTTCTTCTTTTATTTTGCTACTCATTATTCTTCATAAAAAAAACTTCAGTTCCGCTCCAACATTCAGTTCACTTTTTTCCACTGAAGTAACAGACCCTATTTGAACCATCTACTTTCACTAATAACCTAATCTAGGTACTTTTATGTGTTGTAATCTCTATCCACATAAATCCACAGTTGTACGTGGAATGTTCATGGTCTTATGTTAGTTTTTTGCATGCCTTTCAATTCCCCATCTGTTTCCAATCCAAATTAGTCGACTTGTTTTTCTAACTTTGTCGACCATAAGTGTGTAATGGACCTTTTGTACGTAGTTTTAAAAATGACTCGTGATTATGTTGACCTTAAACCATATGCTTGTCACGAGTGAAAATTTTTATAATTCATCAACTAAAGTACTTATATATGATCTATTTTAGACAAAACAATTACCGGAATATAATAGTGGAATTATAAAATAGAAAATCAATAAAATTGTTTGGCCTATTATCAATTATAAAGGCCCAACCATTAAGAAATGTTCAGATCAAATAAAGAAAAATTTAAGAATAAAAATAATTACAATAAGTAGATAAAAAAAAAAAGTTCAACTTAGGAAAAAAAAATTCAACTAACTGAGCCCAACCTAATCTAGTATTTATGTGTAATTGATCGTTTACTAGCTATTGCCCTTGGATTAGAAGTTGGGATAGGCTCCTTACTTAAATGGTTCATAAGGAGCCATAAGCTACGGATAATTAAGACTTCATTTGTTTTGATGTAAATGCTTTTTAATAAACATTTTCTTTAACAATATTCTTTTATGGAAAACATAGTTTTAAAGAAGTTTTCCTTTGTATAATTTAGGGTGGGCAAGATTTTACGGTCCGAATTTCCGGTCCGAAATTTTCGATTCCGTCCGAAAATCGGAATTCCGATTAAGATTTTGAAAACCGGAAAAACTGGATCGGATATCCGGTTATTTTAAACCGGAAATCGGATCGGATACGGAATGGATTTTAAAAATCATTCGGATTTTTTTAAGAAAACAAAATCGCGAATTCGTTTCCGGATTTTCGAATTTCCCGGATTTCCGATCCGGTTTTTAAGGGTACATGTGTAATTTTAGAGAAAATTCTAGTATATAATTCGGAACCGGATTCCGGATTTCCGATCCGGTTTTTTCCGGATATCCGAATTTTCGGAATTCCGGTTTTTCCGGAACGGATAGCGGAATCAATTTTTTGGTTCCGAAAACCGGATACCGAATTTCCGTATCGGAAAATTCGATTTCCGGTTTTGCACACCCTGCTTCATATGATCTACTTGTTAGACAACAATTACCGGAATATAATGTGGAATTATAAAATAGAAAATCAATAAATTGTTTGGCCTATTCAATTATAAGGCCCACACCTATTAGAAATGTTCAGATCAGATAGAAAATTTTAGAAAAAAATAATTACATAAGTTAAGTAAAAAAAAAAGTTCAACTTAGGAAAAAAAAACATGAGACTACACTGAGCCAACCTCTTCAGTATTTATGTGTAAATTGATCGTTACTAGCTATTGTCCCTGGATTAGAAAGTTGGGATATGCTCCCTTTACTTAAATGGTTCATAAGGAGCCATTAAGCTACGGATAATGTAAACTTCATTTGTTGATGTAAATGCTTTAATAAACAATTTTCTTTAACAATATTCTTTTTTATGGAAAACATAGTTTTAAAAGAAGTTTTTCCTTTGTTATAATTTAGGGTTGTCAAGATTTTACGGTTCCGAATTCCGTCCGAAATTTTCCGATTCCGTTCCGAAAAATCGGAATTCCGATTAAGATTTTTGAAAACCGGATCGGATATCCGGTTATTTAAACCGGAAATCGATCGGATACGGAATGGGATTTTTAAAAAATCGGATTCCGGATTTTTAAGGAAAACAAAATCCGGAATTCCGGTTTCCGGATTTTTCCGAATTTTTCCGGATTTCCGATCCGGTTTTTACGAGGTACATGTGAAATTTTAGAGAAAATCTAGTATATAATTCGGACGCCGGATATCCGGATTTCATCCGGTTTTTCGGATATCCGAATTTCGGAATTCCGGTTTTTTCGGAACGGATACGGAATCAATTTTTTGGTTCCGAAATCCGGATATCCGAATTTCCATCGGAAAATTTCCGATTTCCGGTTTTGCACACCCTGCTTATATATGACTACTTGTTAGACAAAACAATTACCGGAATATAATGTGGAATTAATAAATAGAAAATACAAGAAAATTGTTTGGGCCTTATCAATTATAAAGGCCCAACCTATAGAATGTTCAGATCATAAGAAATTTTAAGAATAAAAAAATATTACAATAAGTTAAGATAAAAAAAAAAAGTTCAACTTAGGAAAAAAAAATCAGACTAACTGAGCCCAACCTAATCTAGTATTATGTGAAATTGATCGTTTATAGTCTATGCCCTTGGATTAGAAAGTTGGGATATGCTCCCTTACTTAAATGGTTCATAAGGAGCCTTAAGCTACGGATATTAAGACTTCATTTGTTTTGATGTAAATGCTTTTTAATATAATACAATTTTCTTAACAATATTTCTTTTATGGAAAACATAGTTTAAAGAAGTTTCCTTTGTATATTTTGTTGAAAAAATTATTAAAAAAAATAAAAAAACAATCTCAAAAGGAAAAGGGAAGAAGGATGTAGTGAGACAAGTAGAAGAGTAAAATTGAGAAGAAAAACATGGAATCTTTGTTTATTAAGAAAATGAATTTCTTACACAAAATTTTTCCACCTTTAAAAATTTGTTTCACACCTTACGAAACAAATAAAAAAACGTGGATAATGATGGAAATCATTTTTAGAAACTACTCGGCAAAAAACATAAGGATTGAATAGATAGAATAGATTAGATTCAACCGAAACTATAGGCAATTTTGTCCAATGGAAAGAATACACCTTAAATCATTTAATTTCATATTAAAATTCTATATTGACTCTACAAAAGATGACTAGGTGCTCACTTCAGTAGGAAAGCTGAGTCCCGAATACCGACTAATCATTGCTCTTTACTCGTAGAAGACAAATTAAATGTGACTATTTTCCACTTTGAAAGTCAAATTTATTTAATTTATTATATGCAGAAATACTCATGTTCCACAGTAAAACTCCTTATATATTTACACAGTAAATTCTATAATTTCTATAAAATGAGTATGGAAAGGAGTATGATTCACGCTAAACAATACAAAGAGGTTACATTTCCATTCAAATAATGATTACGCGTGTAAATATTACGCTGATCGAAAAATATATTCTTTATTAAACTCAAGTTTGAGTGTAAGCCAATATACGGAGTAAATAATTAAATTCATGTTTCTCAATCACTGTACGTGTGTTTGTTTGTGTTCTTTTGTAAAATAGTTTAATTTAAACAAGGATGTTTAGGGCAAAATGCTTGGTATGGCTATTGTTGGGTGTGGTTTTGTTGTGCTTCAGTTTTGGTTACTATGTCGAATGTTGTGTCGAAGAAGCGGCTTGCGTTACTAAGGATCAAGGCCTACATGTTATCTTATGCGGCAAGCCTTATGATCCAACAAATTTTAACCGTGTACAACAATAGTCAAACAAATGATTGTTGCAAATGGTATGGAGTTCACTGCAATGTTTTCAGTGTGTCATGTAACACACTTGAACTTAAGTTTTAAGTATCTAGGGCCGAAACAAACAATACGAAAAAACCATGGAGGTTCAATGTGACACTCTTCCGTCCTTTTACACAACTCATTTCTCTCGATTTGGGAACTAATGATATTAAAGGCTTGGTAGACAGACGGTAAGTATAACCACTTCTATTTCTGCTTGTTTTTTTCCCCTTCACTAGCATCATTATATAAGACTCCCCCACCCG
>PYUH01000145.1:981122-1017632 GCA_016808085.1 Suaeda aralocaspica
GGGGGGGGGGGGGGGGGGGGGGAGTCTTATATAATGATGTGCTAGTGAAGGGGAAAAAAACAAGCAGAAATAGAAGTGGTTATTACTTACCGTCTTGCTCTACCAAGCCTTTAATATCATTAGTTCCCAAATCGAGAGAAATGAGTTGTGTAAAAGGACGGAAGAGTGTCACATTGAACCTCCATGGTTTTTTCGTATTGTTTGTTTCGGCCCTAGATACCTTAAAACTTAAGTTCAAGTGTGTTACATGACCACTGAAAACATTGCAGTGAACTCCATACCATTTGCAACAATCATTTGTTTGACTATTGTTGTACCACGGGTTAAAATTTGTTGGATCATAAGGCTTGCCTGCATAAGATAACATGTAGGCCTTGATCCTTAGTAACGCAAGCCGCTCTTCTTCGACACAACATTCGACATAGTAACCAAAACTAAGCACAACAACCACACCCAACAATAGCCATACCAAGCATTTTGCCCTAAACATCCTTGTTTAAATTAAACTATTTTACAAAAGAAATACAACAAACACAACTACAAGTAATAGTGAGAAAACATGAATTTAATTATTTACTCCGTATATTGGCTTACACTCAATAACTTGAGTTTAAATAAAGAATATATTTATTCGATCAGCGTAAATTTATACACGCGTAATCATTATTTGAATGGAAATGTAACCTCTTTGTATTGTTTAGCGTGAATCATACTCCTTTCCATACTCATTTTATAGAAATTATAGAATTTACTGTGTATAATATAAAGGAGTTTTACTGTGGAACATGAGTATTTCCTGCATATAATAAATTAAATAAATTTGACTTTCAAAGTGGAAAATATAGTCACATTTAATTTGTCTTCTACGAGTAAAAGAGCAATGATTAGTCGAGTATTCGGGACTCAGCTTTCCTACTGAAGTGAGCACCTAGTCATCTTTTGTAGAGTCAATATAGAATTTTAATATGAAATTAAATGATTTAAGGTGTATTCTTTCCATTGGAAAAATTGCCTAATAGTTTCGGTTGAATCTAATCTATTCTTATCTATTCAATCCTTATGTTTTTTGCCGAGTAGTTTCTAAAAATGATTTCCATCATTATCCACGTTTTTTTTATTTGTTTCGTAAGGTGTGAAACAAAATTTTTTAAAGGTGGAAAAATTTTGTGTAAGAAATTCATTTTTCTTTAATAAACAAAGTATTCCATTTTTTTTCTTCTCAATTTTACTCTTCTACTTGTCTCACTACATCCTTCTTCCCTTTTCCTTTTGATATTTTTTTTATTTTTTTTAATAATTTTTCTTCAACAAATTATACAAAGGAAAACTTCTTTTAAAACTATGTTTTCCATAAAAAGAATATTGTTAAAGAAAATTGTTTATTAAAAAGCATTTTACATCAAAACAAATGAAGTCTTAATTATCCGTAGCTTAATGGCTCCTTATGAACCATTTAAGTAAAGGGAGCATATCCCAACTTTCTAATCCAAGGGCAATAGCTAGTAAACGATCAATTTACACATAAATACTAGATTAGGTTGGGCTCAGTTAGTCTGAATTTTTTTTTCCTAAGTTGAACTTTTTTTTTTTTATCTTAACTTATTGTAATTATTTTTTATTCTTAAAATTTTCTTATCTGATCTGAACATTTCTAATAGGTTGGGCCTTTATAATTGATAATAGGCCCAAACAATTTTATTGATTTTCTATTTTATAATTCCACTATTATATTCCGGTAATTGTTTTGTCTAACAAGTAGATCATATATAAGCAGGGGTGTGCAAAACCGGAAATCGGAAATTTTCCGATCCGGAAATTCGGATATCCGGATTTTCGGAACCAAAAAAATTGATTCCGTATCCGTTCCGAAAAAACCGGAATTCCGAAAATTCGGATATCCGGAAAAACCGGATCGGAAATCCGGATATCCGGTTCCGAATTATATACTAGAATTTTCTCTAAAATTTACACATGTACCCTTAAAAACCGGATCGGAAATCCGGAAAAATTCGGAAAAATCCGGAAAACCGGAATTCCGGATTTTGTTTTCCTTAAAAATCCGGAATCCGATTTTTTAAAATCCCATTCCGTATCCGATCCGATTTCCGGTTTAAATAACCGGATATCCGATCCAGTTTATCCGGTTTTCAAAAATCTTAATCGGAATTCCGATTTTTCGGAACGGAATCGGAAAATTTCGGACCGGAAATTCGGAACCGTAAAATCTTGCACACCCCTAAATTATACAAAGGAAAACTTCTTTTAAAACTATGTTTTCCATAAAAAGAATATTGTTAAAGAAAATTGTTTATTAAAAAGCATTTTACATCAAAACAAATGAAGTCTTAATTATCCGTAGCTTAATGGCTCCTTATGAACCATTTAAGTAAAGGGAGCATATCCCAACTTTCTAATCCAAGGGCAATAGCTAGTAAACGATCAATTTACACATAAATACTAGATTAGGTTGGGCTCAGTTAGTCTGAATTTTTTTTTTCCTAAGTTGAACTTTTTTTTTTTATCTTAACTTATTGTAATTATTTTTTATTCTTAAAATTTTCTTATCTGATCTGAACATTTCTAATAGGTTGGGCCTTTATAATTGATAATAGGCCCAAACAATTTTATTGATTTTCTATTTTATAATTCCACTATTATATTCCGGTAATTGTTTTGTCTAACAAGTAGATCATATATAAGCAGGGGTGTGCAAAACCGGAAATCGGAAATTTTCCGATCCGGAAATTCGGATATCCGGATTTTCGGAACCAAAAAAATTGATTCCGTATCCGTTCCGGAAAAACCGGAATTCCGAAAATTCGGATATCCGGAAAAACCGGATCGGAAATCCGGATATCCGGTTCCGAATTATATACTAGAATTTTCTCTAAAATTTACACATGTACCCTTAAAAACCGGATCGGAAATCCGGAAAAATTCGGAAAAATCCGGAAAACCGGAATTCCGGATTTTGTTTTCCTTAAAAATCCGGAATCCGATTTTTTAAAATCCCATTCCGTATCCGATCCGATTTCCGGTTTAAATAACCGGATATCCGATCCGGTTTTCAAAAATCTTAATCGGAATTCCGATTTTTCGGAACGGAATCGGAAAATTTCGGACCGGAAATTCGGAACCGTAAAATCTTGCACACCCCTAAATTATACAAAGGAAAACTTCTTTTAAAACTATGTTTTCCATAAAAAGAATATTGTTAAAGAAAATTGTTTATTAAAAAGCATTTTACATCAAAACAAATGAAGTCTTAATTATCCGTAGCTTAATGGCTCCTTATGAACCATTTAAGTAAAGGGAGCATATCCCAACTTTCTAATCCAAGGGCAATAGCTAGTAAACGATCAATTTACACATAAATACTAGATTAGGTTGGGCTCAGTTAGTCTGAATTTTTTTTTTCCTAAGTTGAACTTTTTTTTTTTTATCTTAACTTATTGTAATTATTTTTTATTCTTAAAATTTTCTTATCTGATCTGAACATTTCTAATAGGTTGGGCCTTTATAATTGATAATAGGCCCAAACAATTTTATTGATTTTCTATTTTATAATTCCACTATTATATTCCGGTAATTGTTTTGTCTAACAAGTAGATCATATATAAGTACTTTAGTTGATGAATTAATAAAATTTTCACTCGTGACAAGCATATGGTTTAAGGTCAACATAATCACGAGTCATTTTAAAACTACGTACAAAAGGTCCATTACACACTTATGGTCGACAAAGTAGAAAAACAAGTCGACTAATTTGGATTGGAAACAAGATGGGGAATTGAAAAGGCATGCAAAAACTAACATAAGAATGAACATTCCACGTACAACTTGTGGATTTATGTTGTGATTAGAGATTACAACACATATAAAGTACCTAGATTAGGTTATTAGTGAAAGTAGATGGTTCAAATTAGGGTCTGTTACTTCAGATGAAAATAGCTGAACTGAACTGATTGGAGCTGAACTGAAAGTTTTTTTTATGAAGAATTAATGAGTAGCAAAATAAAAGAAGAACTGAACTGAATTGAGTTGAACTGAATTGAATTGATTTTAAGATGAAGTAAACAGACCCTAATTGGAACCATTTGTGTTGAAGCCTTAAAGGCTTAGTTGATATATTTATATCTAAATAAAAAACTTCTCAAATTTCTCATGTAATTGTATATCGAAAATAGAGTTAAATTAAAAACACCCTATAAGAATGAGGTATATCGACTACACCAATAATAAAAATTGATCAAATATGACCTCTCTAAATTATTTTTTAAAATCTACCATTGGGTATGATTTCCTTAACTCGTAAAGTATACTACACAATTGGAAATTCACGACTGCGTGAGAGACGATCAAAAAATTTCTTGATGTCTTTTAGGCTAAACACTTATGTACCACAAAAAATTTCACAAATTTAACGTCTCATACCCATTCGTACCCCCTTATGATATTTTGGCCTTTTGGGGTTAGCATAGCATAGCATGTTCAATGCTTTGAAGTAGACATGCTTAATTAATTACTCGTAGTAGTTATTGATAAAATTCCCTTGATTCTCCAACCATTGATAGTTTTAATCATATTCCCTTCTTCCAATCAGGCGTGTTTAGTGCTTTTACCAAGAATCATTTCTTAATTCTATGAATAATAATACTTCATTCGTTCCTATTTGTTTGATGCATTTTGACCCGCACATATGTCAATGTACTTGTTTGACCTTATATATTTTTTATTATGCATCTGTAAAATCTATAATAATCGGATATTAATAACGTATGCATTGAGACGAATCAAACAAGACCTCATATGACGATATTATATATGTTAATATTTTCCCATTTTATAAACATTATTAAGATTCCAAACATATTAAATATTTAGAAATGGAGGGAGTACTTGTTACTAATTGCATTTCTACATATACTATATATAGGAGCTTTGGTTAACGCCAAACTATACCATGTGCAACTCCCATGTATTCTGTTAAGACTTGAGGGTAAGAACAATTTATGATTTTTGTATTTTTGTAAAACATTGCATGCGTGGGTATTGTCAAGTGACGATTATACTAGTTAGTTTAAACAAATTAAACATCGTTATTAATACTGCATTATTGCCCAAACATCGATCTCTAATTAAATAAATCAAGATTAAGACTTCCCAAGCACACTGGAATAACGTACAAAATTTGATACTACATCTACAAATAATTTTCCAATCAATCGGTTTATAACAAGTTTACCATCAAATCGAGGGCACATTATGTTAGAGATATGATATGTGACTTGTTTGAAATAATCGATCACAAATGAGCGAAAACAACTATTCACAAATAGTCAAATACGTAGTATATTTTTTCTCATTTACACACGCTCAATAAGAAAATTTATTGCTTGGCGGTATACTGATATTAAGGGCTTGTTACTTCAGCTTAAAATTATTTCAGTTCAGTTCAGCTCTTCTTTTATTTTGCTACTCATTGATCTTTCTAAAAAACTTTCAGTTCATTTCAGTTCAACTCAGTTCAGTTCAACTGTTTTCAGTTAAAGTAGACAGGCTCTTAGAGTGCCATATAAAATTTAAATTGATCAGCGTATGATAATGGAGTAAACATTTCACTGTCACCTCCACATAAGTACGTAACCAAATAATAGTAGTCATCACTAACAATTATGAATATACATTTGTTTACTCCTCTTCAAATTTGTATTTGGACGATCAAGTTTGAATTGTGTATGTCATTACTCGATTTTTTATTTGAAATGATAATGAATCATCCTAATGATTCTTTTTAGTCAAATTATTATGTGTTTAATATTGAATGATTGAATTGTACTCCATATTTCAACTTACAAGTCTATGGTTATTATCAAATTTGCGTTTACACTTAATTAGTACCTATCGAATAACCAAGTGATGTTTATAAATAACGCGGCCATCAAAAATAATGTTTTCTTTCGTATAAAAATTAGTCTGTAAATTAATATATTTACTATGGCAAGTAAAAAAAATAAAGATTAGATATATACAAAGCAAGCATTGAATCTCGCATAATTTGTCAATTGTTATATACAAATAATAAGTCATCGGTAAGAGTGTAAAATCAGACCACCTTTTATGGTAAAACTATTAACTATACTTTCAGTTGTATGGGGACAATTTGCCAGTACATAAGATTAAAATGTGTGGAAGTTAATTAATACTCCGTAGATTATTACTAGTACGTACTCGTTATTAGCATAATATAGATTATTGTTTTTTTTTTTTTTTTTCCACTAATGATATAAGCCTAGCAAGTGACGACAAGTCTAAATTAGACATATTATAACTTTACAAGTAATAAGACAGATAAGACTTAGAATATTGATCCAAATATATGACATGTTTACACAAATAAGTAGTCGTAAAAATTCAACATCAAATTATGTCGTATAAATTAAATCATCTACTATTTGCATACAGTCACTTTGGTAGTTTAATTTGTTTCCTACAAATTAGAAAATTTAAACCCTAAATGCATATAGTCACTCTTGTTTGCAGACATACACTATGACTAGTCATATTTAGAAAATTATCATAGATAAATCTTAGGGAGTATATAATTTATATATAACGTATCACCATCTTACTTTTCTTCAATTCTTGTGTAGCCACTTATAATACGTCCATAACCTATGTCCCTCTATATATATAAGCACAAATTTGCACTTCAACCTCATTACTAAACTCTTAATAATCCTATTCACGTAATTAATTAGCCACACTAAGTCATACTCCGTATATATCACTTTATAATGGCAAATGTTGAAGGTAGTGGTGGGTTCCGCTTCATGTTGCGGGTCGTAACGGGGCGGTGGTTCATGGTGTTTTCCACCCTGCTAGTAATGTCTGCAGCTGGGGCCACGTACATGTTTGGGTCATACTCCTCGGACATTAAAAATTCCCAAGGGTATGACCAAAGTACCCTTAATCTCCTTAGCTTTTTCAAAGACTTAGGTTCAACGGTAGGGATACCGTCAGGATTACTAATGGAAATTGCACCTCCTTGGGTGGTCTTAGCTGTGGGTGCAGTTCTCAACTTCTTCGGCTACTTCATGGTTTGGCTAGCTGTTTCAGGTCACATTGCAAAGCCTGCTGTTTGGCAAATGTGCCTTTATATTTGTGTTGGTACGTATGTCATTACTCTTTAAATTTCATCTACTACCTCCGTTAATTATTAGTTGCAACACTTGAATTTTTTATATCTCACAAATAATACCTAAGTGTTGCATCTAATTGTTAACAGAGGTAGTAATTATAATATTACATGCTATGCATCTCCATTTACATGAATGTAAAACATTTAATTTTGATCAAGACAGGATAATATTGGTATCGTATTTAGACTATAAAAATTATGACTTTTATATAAAAAGGTGTGACAAAATCAATTAACAAGGTGTCGGATAAGACCTAGAAGTAATAGAATACAACTATATGCCTCTAGCACACCACTAATAATCCACTAGGACAAGTAGCGTAAGTTTTAAGGATGCGGGGTAGCCGGGTTAGGGGTTTGCCCCACATAACCTTTTCTAGAGTACATCATCAAAATCAATTGTTTTCCAAGACTATAGGATCATTATTATTTCTACTATCCTCAATCAAGTGGAACGAAAAGCCTTTATTATTATTAATTTGTTGAACCCTATGTGATTTACACTAGTGAATTGTCGCATATCGGAGAAATAGGAGATGTTGAACTAGTTTATATGCTTAGCAGTTACTTCTTTTATTGCCAATTGGTTTCAGGATGGAACCTCCTTGGATTTGTGGACCGGTTTGACTCTCCTCCGATCCTCCTTGTTGGATGATTATCCAGACCCATTTATCTTTAACATGAAATTTAACATAATTACTGCTCCATACTATGTGGGAAGGAACATAGATTAGCCTCACAAATTTAATTACATACCAACTTGTATAAAGGCCACGTACGTAACTACGTACCTATCAAACGGTAACGTAATATATGTTTGTCGTAGCTTAGTACTCCACATACATTATGTGTATTACTATATATAAATACTCTGTATTAATATTAATCCCTCCATACCAAAAATTCTCAAGAATTAGTAATCCGTATCTAAATTTAATTTACGGAGTAAAACAAAATTTGACCGCAAATTGCCAAATTGGTGCTCATAAGCTTAAGAGAGTAATTAATAAAAGTCAATAAGTTAATTACCAACCCATTGTTTGGGGCTGTAAGCCTGTCAAACTATGAAAGACACTCAATTTAATTAAAATCTGCATGTCCTCCATAATTATACGTACAAAGTAACACCTGTCGTCATTATCTGTTTTATTATTACGCTTTGCTTGGAAAATTATTGGTTTGTTAACTATTAATTTAATTATTTAAGCTGGCTATTACTCCGTATATGTGATTGTTAATCATCATTACATAGACAAAGTAATATTAGCTAGATTTTTCGACATATATATATATAATTTAGAATTTAGCACTCTAAATATTGATTTTAACGAACACACTAGATGGTGAAATTTAAAATTTTCAATACTCCGTTATAAAAAATACATACTAGTCCTAGAAGAATGTCAAAATTAGTTTCTGTATATAACAATAACATTATCGTGGTATTTTTTTTTAACCGAAAATTTATAATAAGAACAATGGGTCAGGTGGTCGAATACTAACATTAAGAATCTTTTCATAGAGAAATTAAATAATAAGCTTAATGACAAGAATATGATATGGTCTTATTATACGAAAGACAGCTACCACTTTTGATCAACTTGATTCGCAAAATGAATAGATTACTCAAATATTTCAACATCAAATCCTGCAATAATCTCTTTGATTTACATTCAAACTTTCTTCCCTAGAAGATGGACAAAGTCAACAACTAACTATATGGTCTATTTCCAGCAATAAATAAAATTAAATAGCATAATAATAATAATAATAATAATAATAATAATTATTATTATTATTTAAACTACAGCCTCTGACCATGTTCCCATGTATATTCACGTACACTTAGAACATTGGTCCAATTTATAGTGAATATATCATTATCATATATATATATATGGTTAGGTTGTACTAAGTGGGGGACTTGGAGCGGGATAAGATTGAAAACGAATATGGATATGAGACTGAAAACATCAAAACTAAAAAATAATACTAAAGGGTACGACCAATTATAATATGAAGAATCATTTCAAATACGAAGACAAATCAGATTCAAAGACAGTTATCCATTAGAAGCACCCATGTTGCATACCAACGTATAGTTGATATGTATATATTTTATAGCTATATAGTTTTTTGATGCTATATTTTACATCTATATATACGTTGGATATATAATAATATAAGCAAATGTATGTGTATGTCTAAGCTTACCTCTATATATTATAACGTTACACATAGTTTTACATACAATTCTAGTCTTCTACTAGAGTAAACTCAACTCTTCCATTAAATTTAATTTCTCCCTCTCAGCCTCTTAAAACACATTATTGTAGCTAGTTAGTAGTTAGCTAGCAATAATGGTGGTCGAAGGTGGCGGAGGTGGTGTCCACTTCATGGCACGAGTCATAACAGGGCGGTGGTTCATGGTGTTTTGCACCCTACTAGTGATGTCAGCGGCAGGGGCCACCTACATGTTTGGGTTGTACTCTAAGGACATAAAAAAAGCCCTAGCGTATGACCAAACTACCCTTAACCTACTAAGCTTTTTTAAGGATTTAGGTTCAACCGTAGGTATACCTGCAGGGTTATTGATGGAAATTGCCCCGCCATGGGTCGTCCTAGCCGTGGGTGCAATCCTAAACTTCTTTGGTTACTTCATGATATGGCTTGCCGTAAGTGGCCATATTGCCAAGCCTGCTGTTTGGCAAATGTGCTTGTATATTTGCGTAGGTATGTCATATTTTCATATATATGTGTGTTTATATTTTATGTACTTAGTTTCAATTTAACCTTACATATTATATCTCATAACTCCACTCATATTTATATATATTTGAGGAAAGGTTTAATGTTTACTTAGCTTCTATTTGTGGAGGGGCTAATTATTATAGCCAATGGGAAACTAAAATTAGAAATATATGCTTAAGCATTAATTAATTAGTTAAATTCGGAACTATTAAAGATATAACTCAACCAAATTAAAAGTTTAAGCTAATTGTTGAAACTCATGAATATGTTTTATATACTATCACACCCTTTCAAATAAGAGCGCATTAAGCTTGAAATGTAGGTGCAACATATGCCCTTACACACTCGATGCTTATAATTTTATTTGACAAGAGGGGGTAGATGAGTTTTGAATTATTGTTGCATCTGCTACATCATTTGGAGATTGGAGGACAGACTTAATTAATAGTTGAGATCTATGAATAGGGTTTATACTATATCAATAATAATATGGATTCAGTCAATATAGGGGAATTGTCAATGAGAATAAGTGATATGCGTTTGAATTGCTATCAATTTTCTAATTTGCAAGGCTACTTGCTTTGACTTGTGTCGTGGAACTAGTTTGCTGATCTAATCTACATCACGTGAACTAGCTTACTGGATACAGGACATATAAATACACATAACATACCGGAGTAATACGCTTAATTATAAGATATCAAGTTGTGAAAAAACTCTTGTCATTTTGTGAAATGTAAAAAAATTCAATAATTTAATTGTTTTTAAGTGGATTGTTTATGATCATAAATTCATGACAACCTGGTGAAAGGTTTTTTTTTTTTTTTTTCTTTTTTTTGTATGTAACTAAACTTAAATAAAAAAAGGCGGTTGTTCACTGAAAAAATGAACCACCAAAGCTAAGTTAAAGATAGTCAAATTAATTTCAGCTCTTGATTTTGATAGTCAAATCTAGAAGGTAGTTATCCTATCCAAAACCAATAATTAGAATTAATTTGACCACCTTTAACTTCGGTGGTTCATTTCTTAAGCGGACCACCAAAGAATTTTCACGATTAATTGCATTCAATTCTTATAAAGAGTAGATTTTATATGTCAAGAGCAGTTTGGCAACTAATAAGTAGGAGTACTTTATATCCTACATGTGTGTATATATATATGTATATAATGGTATTTCGTTGTTGATGGAGTATTAGAGTATAAGAACTTGGCCTAAAGATTTTGGTTGAATTAATCATTTACTAAAAAAATAATAATCAACACTTAGTCACTTATAAATGAAAATTTAAGCAAGTTTAATCCATCACACGTAATTGCTAGTTAAATATCAATGAAATAAAAATGAATAAGGTTTTTCGATTAATGGAAGTAACAAATAATTATGATTTTGTGTATAGGTGCAAACTCTCAAGCTTTCGCAAACACGGGTGCACTTGTAACATGTGTGAAGAACTTCCCTGAAAGCAGAGGAGTTGTGTTAGGGTTGCTAAAGGGGTTTGTTGGTCTAAGTGGTGCAATTATAACACAATTATACTTTGCATTATATGGTGGTAAAAATTCAAAGGCCTTAATTCTTCTTATTGGTTGGTTACCAGCAGTAATTTCGCTTGTATTTTTACGTACAATCCGATACATGAAAATTGTTAGACAGAAAAGTGAGGTCAAAATTTTCTATGAAATGCTATATATCTCCCTTGGCCTTGCTGGTTTTCTTATGGTTATGATCATACTTCAAAAGCAATTGACCTTTAATCGTAGCGAGTATATAGGAAGTGGTGTTGCAGTGATTGTGTTGCTGTTGTTGCCGATTTACACTGTGATCAAAGAGGAGTACCGGTTGTGGAAGAATAGTCGCGGAGAGTTGGATAACATCACAAAGGTAAATGTAGTAGTGAATAATGAGGAAGATCATCCTAATTCATCGCCAAAAGATTTCGAGACTGAGAAGCCTATTGTACAAAGAGAGGCAGATTCGTGTTTTCAGAATGTTTTTAATCCTCCTGCAAGAGGAGAAGACTACACCATTCTGCAAGCGTTATTTAGCATTGACATGCTTATTTGGTTTCTTGCTACCATATGCGGAATAGGTGGTACATTGACCGCCATTGACAACTTGGGTCAAATCGGAACATCACTAGGGTATCCAACCAAGAGCATAAGCACATTTGTGTCCCTAGTGAGTATATGGAATTATTTGGGTCGTGTCGTGTCAGGTTTCATTTCGGAGCACTTGTTGAAGAAGTACAAGATTCCGAGACCTCTTTTCCTCACTTTCATGCTATTATTCTCCGTCGTTGGACACCTTCTAATTGCTTTCAATGTGCGCAATGGGCTTTACATTGCATCGGTGATTATTGGGTTTTGCTTTGGTGCCCAATGGCCATTGCTTTTCGGTATAATCTCCGAAATATTTGGACTCAAGTATTACTCGACTTTATATAACTTTGGATCAGTCGCTAGCCCAATAGGAGGTTACATCCTAAACGTGCAAATAACGGGCCATTTATATGATAAAGAGGCCACAAAACAAATGAAGGCTTTGGGCCGGTCTAGGCAAGCAGGGGAGGAACTAAATTGTATTGGTCCCGAATGTTTCCGCCTAGCATTTCTTATCATTGCAGCAGCAACTGTCTTTGGTATGTTTATATCATTGATTTTGGTTGCTAGAACAACAAAGTTCTATAAGAGTGATATTTATAAAAGGTTTAGAGAGGTTGCGAAAGAGGCGGAGCCTGAGGTAGCCTATGGTGTTACCATGACTGAGAACGGAGCGAAAGAATCGAACACAAAGGCAGTACAAAGTTAAGAGTAGGTGTTTTGATAAATCTAAAGAAATGAAACGCATACTATAGTAATTAGTAAGTGTAATACAGAGAAAAGGTTAGTTACACCTGTAATAAGATTTGTAAGAAAAGACTAGCTACTATTTTTTGTAACGGTCCATAACAATTTAGATGAATTTAAATAATATGAAATATTTCATTGTAAAGAAAGATGGTGTATTGATTCTATTGAAGATACAAGTAGACATTTTATCATATGTTTGACGTTAAAAGAAATTTTTGTGTGCACGTACTTTATAAAATGTAGGCTTCGTAACTTTTGTATCTCATACAGTAGTCAAGCTTAAAGTGAATTGAATCATTCAATAATTAACATGTCATTAGTATGACCGCTAATTCAATTCCTGCTATCTTGTCAGCAGTGTAGTTGTGTGTAAGAAAAATTAGTACGTAGTTGAAAATTTTGTCTAACTAACTTACCATTTGCGAACTGCGATATGTTGTTGGTGCCGGGAGTCATAGTTGAGCCGTGTAGCTTACCTTGACTTTATGAGTAGGGTGTGAATTCGAAATTACATAATGAGTTAAAAGTATTCGCAACAGATAGATAAATATTTTATCTTTCATACTAGGATTATATAATAAAGATGAATTCATGCTATCTTCAATTTTTTTATTTGCAACAAATAAATATTTTAACTTTCATAATAAATACGCATTTGTTACATCTCATCATTGAGTTAAGGTCTAAATGTCTAATGAGTTAGGATATATATTCGTACATATATGATACATCCTTGTATATGCTTTCTGATCTAAGAGAAAAAACAATGATCAATGACTTAATGAGGAGTGAGGACTACAGGCTTAAGAGATTTGTAGGTCCTTGACACACATATTAAGAAACAGAGAAAAAACAATTAAAATGAGGACAAAAGCAATGATTAAAGACCGATGAAATTGAAATGAGTATTTGGTAATGACCCTATTATTTGTACTTGTGATCCTAAAATAATTTATATTGCTTATATATGTATCTTTTATACTACCTCTGTTTCATATTATTTGCAACATTTTTATGTAATCGTTATAAATAATATAAAACAGAGATAGCAATTTTTCTTACGTAGAGTTATATCCTCTGTATATATCGATACATTTATACAAAAGCAGTTTTTCTTTTTACTACTTGGAATTCCGATTCGCCTTAATCAACAAGTGGATAGTAATGATCTGTTGTGGAAGTTAATTTACATGAACATCCTACCTTACATGGAGTTTTTTCATACTTAAGACTCAAAATCTGTAACCTTATAGTTACATGATGTATAAACAAATATAAAAGTCAAATTATACACATCAAAAATAAAGAAACAAAATAAGGAGTACATTGATTTGTTTTGTGAAAGTATAGAAGCCAGCTCAAGACAAACTAACATAAGGTCTCTTAGTTTCCATCATTGAAATAATTCACTCCGATAGTCAGTCTCTGACTATTCTAACTTAGAAATACTGGCCCATCTATCACCGGCATCACTTATTCTCTCTTATCTTGAGTACGTTACTAATTTACTCAATATCTATCCTACTTCACTAACGGACAAGGATGTTCATAGTACAATCTATTGTATATAACGATAAATTATAATCAAAGACAAAAAAAATTATAGATTTGATTTGAATTAATTTTTAGTTAGTTTTTCATTTCCAATCGTATGAATACGAGAAAGAAAGCAAGATTTTTTCCTTTTCTACTCTTGATTGTACCTATTTAATTTGTTTTATACAATCGATTGTATCAAAAAAGTTAAGCAATGAGCGACACTATTTTTTCAATATAGGTCCCTCGGTGAGAAGTGTCACTGTCTACTACTTGCTAACTTGCTATATGTATTAGCTTGCTCTTGTACATTTTCTCAAATTTACTAAACTCAACTCATCTAGTCACATACATGATACATATACTACTACTCCCCTGTATACATGTTGGTCTCTAAGTCCACATACTACTAACCATGATTTTAAAAGGCAGTGGTGGCGGAGGTGGTGGCGGCTTGCCTAAGTTCATACTACACGTGCTAAAGGGGCAATGGTTCATGGTTTTTTCCACCCTACTAGTGTTGTCCTCGGCAGGGGCTACGTACATGTTTGGGTTGTACTCCCCGGACATAAAAAAATCCCTAGAGTATGACCAAAGTACCCTTAACCTCCTTAGTTTCTTCAAGGATTTGGGGTCAATTGCAGGTGTACCCGCAGGGCTATTACTGGAAATCACCCCTCCATGGGTGGTTCTAGCCGTAGGCGCCGTCCTTAACTTCTTTGGTTACTTCATGATTTGGCTCGCTGTTACAAGCCACATCCCCAAGCCTGCTATTTGGCAAATGTGCATTTACATTTGCGTCGGTACGTTTTTTCGAATAAAAAAAAAATTACTCCCTAATAAATCATATAGTAATTAAATTTATATATGTATAATTGTACTTCAGTACTTATATTTCGTAGTCTACAAATCTTAGCATATCATATATATTGAATCATTGATCTTATCTAGTTATCTTTAGGTATGTATTTCAGCCTTTGAAAAGAACGTGTATGGTCATCTTGCATGTAGAATTATTACTCTAATTGTAAAAGCCAATGATGGACCTAAAATAAACCGCTTAAATGAAATTGTCAAATTGACGGTCTAAAATAATTGAACTTAAGGTATATATACCATCGAAACTTAGCTCGAGAAAAAAATGAGGCTATTAAAATTAATTTGTGTGCTTCAACGGCTAGCTTAAGCTCTTAGCTGCGTTGATGAGTTGATCACTTAATCATCTAATAGCGCAATAGAGCCAACATAACGCTAGATCTTGATCCATTAATATGGGGATCATATATGCTTCATATACACTTCCGGACTTCAAACCAAACTAGTGTGATTGGGTTGGTCGATCTATTAACGGTTCATGAATTATTGAATGCAATAATGCATTATATGAACTTTTCAGTGTGATATGGTTGTAAGTTGGATGTTGCCAACCAATCAACTATAGTACAAGAACTGTTGGAGTTACTAATTATAATTCGGTACATTTGTTTTTGTTCATGTTTTTAGTCTAATTTCGAAGGGTTACGTAGTAAAACGTAAATTAAAATTAATCTGGTAATAATGAAAACGATAGATAAGAACTATAACAAGATTCTACCCTTTTCATACCTCCCTTATTTCTTAAGTACAAATAATAATGTTAAAGTGGTTACTTATAAATAAGAACTAATAAGTAATTAAGTAGGAAGATGTTAGTGTAACAAAGAGCTAGAGTAGTCAAATATGAAATCGAAGTAATAGAGTGTAGAAGTTTACTATGTAACACAATGATATACGCCATGGTACTTCATTTGGTTCCTTATTTTGGATTGATACATTTTCGAATGCACGTATTTGATCTTGGATTATATTATGTTGTATAGGTGCAAACTCTCAAGCATTTTCAAACACGGGTGCACTTGTTACATGCGTGAAGAACTTCCCTGAGAGTCGAGGAGTAGTCTTAGGCTTGCTAAAAGGGTGTGTTGGGCTAAGTGGTGCAATCATAACCCAATTCTACCTTGCATTGTACGGTGGTTCAAATTCTAAAGCCTTAATTCTCATGATTGCTTGGCTGCCTGCCGTGATTTCATTTGCATTCATTGGCACTGTCCGATTTATGAAAGTTGTTAGGCGAAAAAATGAGGTTAAAGTCTTCTATGAGCTTCTTTATATCTCCCTTGGTCTTGCCGGTTTTCTTATGGTCATGATCATACTTCAAAATGGAATGAACTTCAAACAAAGTGAGTACATAGGAAGTGGTATAGCCGTAGTTATTTTGCTCCTTTTACCTCTTTACACCGTGATAAAAGAAGAATACAAGGCATGGAAGAAGAGTCGAGAAGAACTACTGAGTGCTTCAGATGTTGATGTTGTGGTAAACGGTGGGCATGACAAGGAAGGAACAACTAAGGATGTTCTTGATATATCGTCAAATGCATCAATAATTGAGTCACCTATAAAACAAAGAGAGGTAGACTCGTGTTTCCAAAATGTATTCAACTCTCCAGAACGAGGTGAAGATTATACCATACTACAAGCATTTTTTAGCATTGATATGGCCATCTTGGTCATCACAATCATAAGTGGACTTGGTGGAACCTTAACAGCCATCGACAACTTAGGTCAGATAGGCGAATCACTTGGCTACCCTCGTAAGAGCCTAGACACCTTTGTGTCCTTAGTGAGTATATGGAACTACTTGGGACGTGTCGTTGCGGGTTTTGGGTCGGAGCACTTGCTAAAGAAGTACAAGCTTCCAAGGCCAATTGTGCTCACATCTATGCTCTTACTCTCATGTGTTGGACATCTGCTCATTGCTTTCAGTGTGAAAAATGGGCTTTATGCTGCAACTGTGATTATTGGGTTTTGCTATGGGGCCCAATGGCCTTTGCTCTATGGCATCATATCTGAAATATTTGGGCTTAAATACTACTCAACTCTACATAACTTGGGTACAATTGCAAGCCCAATAGGGGGTTACATCTTTAATGTGAAAATAGCTGGCTATTTATATGATAGAGAAGGTAAAAGGCAAAAGAAAGTTTTGGGCCAAGTTTGGAAAAAGGGCCAGGAGCTAAAATGTTTAGGCCCAGAGTGCTTTAGGATGGCGTTTCTTATAATCACAGCTGCAACTCTTTTTAGTATGTTCATTTCACTAATTTTGGTGCTTAGGACAAGAAAGTTCTACAAGAGTGACATTTATAGAAAGTTTAGAGAGGCGGCGAAGGTGGCCGAGGCTGAGATGGTAAGTGGTGCCGTGGTGCCAGAGGTTGAGGTAAAAAATTCGGAAACAAAGTTGGTAGGAAGCTAGCTAGGGATAATAATGTTCAGCGACTTGTAATAAAATTCAAGGGATAATGGTTTTAGCTAGTATAGTGGACTATAGTTAAAAACACTAGTGTTGTAGTTTTAGTATGTATGCCAATTTATGAATTGATATGACAAATATAATTATAAAGTTATCATTATTCTTACGGTCTTAATTCAATAAATAGATTATGAAGTTCACGAGTTATGTAGTGAGACTTGATAACTATTTAGAGTATTATTACTCTTTCCAACAATCATTAAAGTTAGTCAACATTCAAGAAATGTTGTACAATCACTAGTTCATAATAAATGCAACAAACTAATTTTTATATACCCACAATTAACACTCTATGTTGCATTTATTATGAAACAGGTTTACACAAAAACAAAACTCACATAAAGTTTTTAACTCCACCTCACTAAACTTAAATACCCAAAATGAAGCTAACAATGATCAGAATTGAATATTTACATTTATACTATAATTAAAATAAGAGTCATACCACTTAAATAATAATAATAATAATAATACATTGTCATGTGTTAATCTATCATCAATTTTCCCCCCTCCAAAACTTCATTTATTTATTATTATTTTTTTCCTTTGATTTGAAGCTAAATTTTAGCTCATTTCAAATCAAATGAATATTTACACCCCTTTAGTTCATTTTATCTAGCAAGGTACCAATCGTACAATATAATTTGAAAGATATTATTTTAATAGTATTTTACTATATACTCTATATAATATATATATATAATCAATTTTACTCATTTTCTATGATTTACCATATAATTTTTAGTTATTTTTTAAATACAAAACTATGAACAATTATCAAAATATCAAATAGTAATATTATTTTCAATATTTATAATTAATCTTAAATTTGTAAGTCATTCAGGTAATGATGAGATAAAATGTTTAGTTAACAGTAGAGCAGATCAAATGTTTTCTTAAAATGAACAATGTTAGATAATTTTAGGTCCGGCCTGAAAATAGTCCGTCAAGCCCGCTCCCATATTCAGGATTTTGGTCAACAAAATTGGGCCCGAACCCAGTCCAACTATTGGGCTCCATTTTTCATGTGTGGACGACACGAACCTGCACCGACCCGGCCCATGATCACCTCTAGTATCGGGGTGGGAAAATATATCTCTTTTTATTCCTTCTCCCTCTTTCTCCCAATTAATTAATTATCCAAACACAAAGTTTGGCCTTATTTGGCAAACAAATGTTAATGTTTAGCTCTTAGAGTTCGTTTAGAGTTTGCTGTTAGAGTTTTTTACTTTTTAATAAATCTACTTGGTAAAATTTAACTGTTTGATAAAGGCTGATAAGTGCACTATGGTGTAAAATGACAATTGTAGACATCGGTTTATAGGGTCTTTATTATTACTACTTATTTACTTAAAACTAATACTCAAAACCCAAATACCTAAACCCATTGTCCTTCCCCTTTTAAGTTTCAACAATACACTAAACAATTAAAATTAAATTAAGGTTTTTTTTTATAGCAACATCACTCTCCTCCCTCATTTTCCCCTCTTGGGCATACCTCTAATAAAAAAACTCACTCTCTCTCCTCCCTAATAACAACATGCATCCACCGATTAGGGTCGTCTCAGAAGGGGTCCAAGGAGCCCCACCGCACAGGGCCCCAACATAAATAGGAGCCCCAAATTTTAGATTTTCTTTAATAATATTGCCAATAATATATAATAACATTTAAATATTATTAATATCAGGGCCTAATTTGTCTTTTTAGAACAGGGCTTCTAAAATTTTTGTCGTGGCCCTGCCACCAATTCAACCAATATTAAGATAAAAATGTCCAAAATTTTCAAATCTATAAGTTTCTTTTCTAAAGTTTAATTATCTTGGTGGTGATTTTTTGGGTGGATGGTCGGTGGTAGTGGTTTTTTGGTGGATGTTGATGGAGGATTTCGATGGAATTCAAAGTGGTGGTTAATGGTGGAAAATTAGAAATATATAAGTTTTTCAAATTTTTAGGAGCATTTTAGATTTGAGAGTTTTGATTCCAAAACCTCTTTGCAATAAGGTCCTTACCAAACACCCATTTTAGATATATAATTTGACTTGTGAAACCTCTAAATTAAATGAGATTAAAACCTCTAAATTAACTTCTTTTTTTTTTTTCCTCTTTCCCTTTCTCCGCAATAACTCGTGTCCAAACAATGTGTAAGTATACGCTTAACTCATATTGTTGGGCAATAGTAAGATAGCCAAGTGTTAGATTCGGATTGAGATCATAATTACGCATGCATGCATGGTGCCGATCGTGTGAGCATGGAGTTTGAAAATTACATGCATTTATTACAACCAATTCATCTTTTAATGTATTGTACTATTGTAGTATATCCTCTAAATATATATATATATATATATATATATATATATATATATATATATATATGTTTTGGACGTTACATTACATGCATCAAGATTTATGTCTCAAGCCTGCTCTTTTCTCAGCACTAGTTGCCATTTGCAGCACGCTATTTAGCTTTGTCCATCAAAACATTCAATTTCCCTAGCTATAAGCTAGCTGGAATTTTTTGACATGAATTTTTTTAATTAATTCATTTAAATGCTCTCAACTTATAGAAAATTAAATTCGATGTCAACGGCTCAATACTTGAACGCTATGGTTTTGGGTTTCTGATCTGGTTTGATTTTTTTTTTAACTATAACTTCGTGTCTAGTTTTATTCAAATACGAGTACATTATTGTTGTCACTCTAAAATTTGGACTCTAGCTAGTTCCGTTCATAGAAAAAGGGACAGATTCACTATATATGAATTTGTCGGGTTTATGTGAACTTATAGTACGTACGTGAATTTGAAAGATGTAAAATCTTTTTATTTGAACTTTTAATAGTGAAAAAGTACGAAAATTGTGAGTAAAATTTTATTGCGCATAGAGTTCGAACTCATAGGATAAAAGTCTTCGATCCATCAAAAGTACAACATACTGAATTGAAAAGAAATATACTCTGAGGCCCAGGAATTGGTTTTATAGCTTAATAATTCCACTTAGAAGGGAGGGGTAGATGAGATTCGAACCCGTGACCTTTGTGTCACGTTGGCGCTGATACTATGTTAGAGGACCAACTCAACCAAAAGCTTAAGCTGATGGTTGAGGCCCAGGAATTGGTTTTATACTCTATCAATAATATTTAAACAAAGAAAGAAATAAAAAGTGGTTACATGTATGTTGTCGTTTTGATTGAATTAATATATATTTCTACTTGTTATGCTGTAGTTTTTTTTAGATTTATTCATGACTATAATCCAAGATGGTATAGTATGAAATTTGAGACAAGTCGCTAAAACAGTGGAACGATTTGGAAGTACAACTTATCATATCATATATGTGTCTGATGTGTGATTCCCTCGTCATGTACCGTTGCGAACTGATGATGTGATGTGTGTGCATATTACTGGATTGCTTGGATTGTTAATTTTCTTTTTTTTGTTTTTTATCCGTATTATTCAACAATGTTGAAACTATTTATTTATTTAATATCACTTCAAATTTCAAAGTTCCAACTATAAATGATTGATTATTGACAAATTAAAGAGCAATGAGTTCATATTTGCAATATGATTCATGCTATTCTTGAAACTTTGAAAGTCATTACTAATCAAGACTATGTAAGGTAAACTGATAAAAAACACCAATCCTCAAAACTTTATCAAAACTCGTCTAATTAAAAGACTTATTCAAAAGTTACGATCAATAATTAATCATATTTGTTGTCGTTCAACTTATCATTAAATTAGTAAAACGTTCATTTTATTTTCAATCAAAATCATGTTTAATCTTTGTATACTTCATGTTTGATTCGTAATCATGCAAAAACCAATTTTACACATAATACTACAATGGTATTGTATACAACTTTGACCCTCAATCAAATGAAAACCCTCTAAGCGAAGCAATCCATAAGAAGAGAATTACTTACTTGTTTCCATTAGTTTGAGAAATATGATCTAGTCACGTAAAAACTAAAAGAGGAAAAATTATTTTTAGAAACATGAAATTCATATGATGATAATAACAAAATAAAAAATTAAATACGCCCTACTGTACTAAATTCCTATTTTCAGAATTACTTTATTTCTCATTCTCTTGTTCGCCATTTTCAATGCCCCACTGATCCCGTTATGACATCTCACAGAACGAAGAACCCTCAGTTCCAGCTCATGTCTTACGGTTTTCATTTATTTTTATCTTCAAATTAAAATTTTTGCTAAAAAAAAATAAATAATAACCATTTTTTTTGTCAAATTTCAAATTTTATTTATCTTTAATTTAATTTGGACATTACTTTTGTCTATTGTGCTATCAATTTTAAGTACCTTGATGTACAATCAATATGAAATAGTGCGTGCTACTATAAATAAACTTATGAATTTAAGTCTATATATGAATATGTTGGAGTGCAGGACTAGGAATAATTTAATTTGAAAGCTAAGTCTCCCTTACAATCATAATGTTAACCTATACACTAGGGTATTGTTGTTATTTACTTATTTTGATTTTCCGTTATTGATTATATATTACCAAATCATTACAAATAACAATAATTGGTGCAAAATCTAATTTCGTAATATTGTAATTTTCTGAAATTAAATTATAAAAAAGTTGCTTCTTATCAGTATTGATATTCAACATTGATTAATAATGTTGCGTTGATATGTTATGAGATAATTATAATATACATTTCTAACTAATTATCGGACTAACTATATCATATTTTTGAAATATATTTGAAAGTGTTGTTAATAACCTCATTATTTGTCATGCATGTTTGATTAAGTCATTATGTAAAGGATAATTAGGGCAAAGTTGGGCCATTGAAGGGATTGCATTTTTGATGTATTATAAAATCATTTAGTTAAATTAACTATGTGATTGACATCTGATGAACTTTAAATGAATTCATGATAATATAAATTGATTAATTAGGATAGTTAAGGTTAATCAATCACTAGAATTGCTAATTGTATGGAATAATATGTGATGAATATAATGTAGGGAGTAGCCTAACAATGCAATAATCGATTCAAATAACTATTCCATCTATTTTAATTACTTTATTGATTGGTTACACTTTGAACATTTTTGTTTCACAAAAAGTTTCCAAGCATAACTAACAAAATAAAATGACGGATGTACAATTTTGGATAAGTTGATAACAAAAGTTAAATTCCCTCCAAGTTTGAGGAGTGAAAGAGCATATTCATCTTCAAGAGGCAACAATTGCAAACAACAAAGACATACATCAATTTAAAAAAAAAAATTCAAAGTTCAAAAATCAAATTTCTCCAACAACATTATTTACTATAAACTTAAATTAAAAAAAAAAAGTCCATGCATGTATATCCACATCTTCTTATATATATATATATACACTACATTACTACTACAAATTTTATAATTATGATCACTGAAAAAACACCTTATTAATTATATTGCATGACAAAAATCCCTCCTCCCTTATTATACCACGCGGTTCACCATTTCTCCTTCACACTATTACAACCCCACTACTTCACTTCACTTCTAGCTATTAGTTAGCTGTATTATTCCTCTTTTCATAAAATTCACAACAAATTTAAATTTTTTTTTACTTATTATTTTAACATCTTGAATTCAATTCATAAATTTCATGCTATATCTTTCTAAAACCCTTATCATACTATTATGGCTTCTTACAACTCTTACAATAATGACTCCTCTTTAGCCACCTCTAACAACAACAACAACAACAACAACACTACCTTTGTTCAAGCTAACCCTTCCAATTTCCGCGCCATCGTCCAACAACTCACCGGCTCACACTCTGAAGACGGTGGTGCTAGTGGTGGTGGTGTTGATGATCATTATCAAACGACATCGTTTAAGCTACATGAGAGGAGGCAACAACAACAAGGTCATTCTATTAGGAAGTTAGACATGATCAAGCTTAACAACAATGATGATAACAATAATAATAGTAACTATAATAATAACAACTATTATTATCATCATCATAACAATCATGGGCCTATTAGGGCAAGAGGAGGGAATTATCAAGAGATGGCCATGGTTTCGCCCGTTTCGACATTAGATGGGTTAAGCCTTGGGATAGGAAGCCCAAGCCCAAGGGCAAGACATAGTAGAAGTAATAATATGATTAGTGAAGAAGAAAGAGTGGTTATTGCTGAAAAAGGGTTTTATTTGCATCCTACTAATCCTTTAAATGGTGGTTCAAGAGATTGTGAGCCTCAACTTTTGCCTTTGTTCCCTCTTCATTCTCCTAGAGATGGTCAGAATTAAATTTTTGTTTTGTTTTGTTGTTGTTTTTTTTTTTTTTTTCTCTATGATTTTGTGTTAATTTAATTAGTGTTACTATTAATCAATTAGTCGTTGGAAATTGATGAAGAGCTGTTTATTTAATTATATATATTAATATTCCTTGATCAAATTTCTAAAAATGCTATTTATATTCATCAAAAGGAATTAGCATAGCAAGTGCATTTTTTAACAATGTGGTATGCTTCATACAAATATAATAATTGCTATTGTAATACAACTAGTGTAAGGTGACCAATGTATTGTCACCAAAATTAGATTGATATCTATTAGGATAATGCTATATAATGTATGATTTTATTGGGACTAATTGCTTCAAAATAAAACCTAGTGCCTAAGAAAGGATATATTTAGAATAATACCAAGATTGATAGAATAGTTAATGTGTTTACAAAAACCTACTTGGGATCGAATCGGATGAAGATGCATTGATTTATTACAATTCATTTTTGTCAGACGCACGTACATATGCATATATCTCGATAATAGGATGATCTTGGAATTTTCAACAAGGTCATATTGATGAACCGATAAGGGGCGAATCTAATCGATCAAGAATTATTAGTTGCACCGTTTGTATCTTGCTATTGCCACATAAGCAATCTAAAAATTAAATTATTTGCCTTGCACACTAGACACACCTCGAGTAGTGAGTTGCATGATCTATCTATCTGTAATAATCACAACATCAATGGAGAAACATTTAAAAGCATAAATTATTGAAAGCAACAACATTACTTTGCACGCACAATATATATGACTTATATGTATATATGTGCATATATATACGTAGTATATTTAATTTAAACTCTGAATGAACAGTGTGTTACTAAATGTGATGACCGAATAATTAGATAATTCATGAATTTGATGACTAACTCAAATGAATTGTACATTAATGTACCTTAACTAGCATCCCCAAGTTACTCATTAATAAATTAATTAAAGGAGGTAATTTTCTTTTTTTTTTTTTCCAAATTAGCTCATACATGATTTATAAACTTCTAAGCTTTCTTCTCTCTCTTTAATAATCACCTTATTATGTGCCTGACTTTCATGCAGTACATATTGAGTAGTTACCGCTTGCATTGGTTTTATATAACGAGATTATCCGAAAATATCCTTTTCCAATCAGCAGTATATTTGAATAAACATTAGGAGTATTATTGAGTTGGATTTTTTGAATATATTATTGGACTAATTTTTGTGACCTAATTCAAAACAGACCGTTTTAATTGCCTTAAATTAGATTAAATAACCGATTCGAATTTTAAACATACTAAATAACATTTCGAATATTGAATTTCAAAAAAACTTGTTATGAACACATATCATAAATCGGAATGTCGACATCCAAAACAATAGTATAGGTGTAGCTAGATACCTAAACAAAATATTATCTCTAATGATTGAGAAATGCAACCAAATTAACCACAGCTTCTACAACATTCAATTTGGTATTTTCTATGAAAAATAGATGCCTACAACATTCAATTTGGTATTTTTTTTGAAAAATAGATGCATGAATACTCGTAAACCAATTTTTGTTGTTGTCAACATAAGGTTACCTTTAAAAAAAAAAAAAAACATAAGGTTGAACAAAAGATTCAACATACCCATTATTTTAGTGCATTGTGCAAACGTAAGATATGCCAAAAATATATTAGTCATTAGGTGCTCAAAGGAGTATAGAATTAACTGGTTGTGTAAAAATAAATCAACATATTTCTTCCATTATACTCCATATTAAAAAAATTTCACCTTTATGAATATTATCTTTGAGCTCAGTGCAAATGCACACCGTACCTTGAATTGTGCAATTCTAACAAGCTTGATTTTCTTAATGGAAAGATTTAAAGGTGGCTAATCAAGTTATCTAAAAATCAATTTGTTTTCCAACCTAGTTGATAGAATACAAAACAAGCTTCTACTATTAGTTTAGGCCCTTGGTTGTACGATTCTAGTGACAATGTTACTGGTCGAAATTGCTTCGAAAGTCCAAATATTATATCCTTATTACGTTGAAATAATGATTTTCAATAAATATATACAAATTGTGAAAGGATGGCCTAACGATCCTTTAGACCTTAATTCGGAATCTGAAGCTGAGGTTTCAGAAAAATTACCACAGCGAAAACAAGCTTGTGGCAAATAAGCGTTCATATCGATGTTGCTTTTGTATCCTTCAATGTCGACTCTTCAATTCCTATCATTGTGAAGCAGAAATTCACCAATTGTTAGATTGCTCACCTACCAATTGTCAGCTCTTCAATTCCGTTCTGAAACAAGTTAGTTTTACTCTACAACCCTACTAATGAAAGTGTCGCAATAGTAATTCAACTCAGTATGAGAGGAACCGTTGATTCGCACAATTGGACATCACGCTTGATTGAAAAGCTAATAGTGTGAAGCTGTCGTGCGTTGGATTATGACCAAACGCCTCTAAGTCAAAATCCGGACCTGAAGCAACGCAAGCGTCTACCGCCCTACAATAAGGGCTCAATAAGCCCCTATATGACACATGTCGTGAGGGCCGCCTTAAAATACAATTCCTACCAAGCGATAGGTTGAATTCTTGGAATACAACTTAAATACACGACAGGGTATTGTTAATCGCAAAGTGCATGGCCTTGCTACCACGATCCACTTAGGTTTAGCCCTATGGCCAAGGTATCATGATTCCAGTATGTTTTTAGATTCCAAAACCGATCGTGGGGGCTGTTGTGGTCATCTAGAGTATGTGTTAAAAAAAGAGGGGTGAAAATAAGACAAAACCCAAGATAATCCTTTCGAAGCCGAAAACAAATGTTATAATTTAAAATTTTCGAAAGTTCTAGGATCGTCCAAGGAAAAAAAAATACTGAAAATTTTTACACAGCGTCCTACTATCCTTATGGTAAAATAGGAACCTTAAGCAGCTAATCGAGGCTCAAAAAGGTCGCGTCATAAGAAGGTCTCGAGAGAGCGAAAATGACTATTGTTCCTTTTTTCTGAAATATCTTTAAAAGAGGGATATCAAGTTTTTATGTTCTGAAATGGATTGTGGGGAGTCCTATGGTCACCCTGAACACTTGGTAAAAAAAATGGGGGAAAAGAAGACGGAGCCCAAGACAACCCTCTGGAAGTCGAAAACGAAGACTATAAGTTATTGTTTTCAGAGGTTCCAGGGTCTCGGGAAAAAAAATCCAAAAATTTTACATGGTGCCCCTATGGTCAAAATAAGAGCCCTAAAAAGTTAATCAAGGTTCAAAAAGCCATAAGAAGATCCTGGGAGAGCAAAAAAGACTATTATTCATCCCTTTCTTTCAAAAAATCTATAAAAGAGGCATGATAATAAGTTTTTATAAACTGAAATCAATCGTGGAGAGTCAAGTGATGACCCAGAACACATTGTTACAAAAATAGGGCGGAAATAAGACGGAGCCCAGGATAGCCCTCCAGAAGCCAATACGAAGGCTACAAGTCATAATATCTGAAGGTTTCGGAGTCCTAGAAAAAAAATTATTAAAAATATTACACAGTGCCCAAAAGGTGAAAAAAATGTTGTTGGACAGTTTGTCGGGGTTAAGAATGTCATAAGAAAGTCCCGTGAGAGCAAAAATGGCTAATTTAGCCTTCTTCCAAAATATCTCTGAAAGAGGGCTAATAATAAGTGTTTAAAGGTTAAAATCGATCATGGTGAATCTTGTAGTCACCTAGAGCACGTGGTAAAAAAAAAATTTTAAAAATGGATGGAAACAAGACAGCGCCCAAAACAATCCTTCAAAATCCGAAAATGAAGGCTAATGTTGGGGGAAGGGGGAACCAAAAAAATTTATATGTTGCCCCTATGGTCAAAAGGAGGTCGTAGGACAATTTTTCAGCCGGGTTCAAAAGGCCAGAAGAAGGTCCCAGGAGAGCGAAAATAACAAGTTTTTAGAGGATAGGGAGCTGATATACAGCCACAACAAACATCTGTGTTTGGTATAAATTTAGATTAACTTTATCAAACAAGCATGATATTACATAAATAAGTTGTCAAATTTTATTTTTCCATCTCATTACACATCAATTTGAAACTATTGTGATAGAAAAGCAAAGAAACTAACTTATTTGTTGCTGTTTCTGATCATCCGAAATCTACAAAGCAGAGAAACAGATCATCTTTTCATTGTTAAACTAACAACCCAATAGAGCTTTCCTCACTGATCATATTCATCAATGAGTCACCAACTCATTTCCGCAAAGATGACTACTTTCTCTCCATCAAAAATATACTTTCACTCGTGCAACATCCCCAAAAATGATGCTGCAATTATGCAAAAGAATATGTTACGTTTACCTCTGAAAAAGTGACATGCTTGTTCTTCAAGTGCAAATTGATTGTTGATTGTATAGATTATTCCCAACACCATTAGCTGCAACAATATGCTGTCGATTTCTCCTCCTCTTCGAAACAACAACAAATCCTTCTCCATCTCTAACTTTGTTGGCACTCTTTGCATTCAACTTCTCAGGATCATTTGATGTTACAACCCCATCTGTCTTTTCTTCACTTCCATTAAATATCTTGATTATTGCACTGTCATTTGTTATTGCTTCAGAAGAATTCTGCCAGTTTCCTGGCTTTTTCACAGATTTGGAAGACTCGTTTGAATGATCTGATGATCTGTTTTGTACAGACTTGACAATGAAGCTAAGCAGTATTTGCCTTGCTAATTCTGCCTTTTCAGCTTCAGATGTACTCTTCTTTGACTTATCATCTTTTACCACTTCTTTCACATCATTATCTCCTGCATCCTGCACCACATCAGGGGATAAACTCCCGTCGTCAGCTGCAAGTTTCTGGGGTACAAATTCAGGAGCATCAGGGTTCATGAAGGTAGTCGCACCAGGCTTAACAGGTGAGAAATGATTTGTTCTGTAATACAAAGGTGATCTCGGACCACATGCTACCCGAGCAGTGATTGGAGGGAACTCAACTGGCTCCAACATCACACCTTGACTTACCCTTACATCATAAAAGCTAGTTGGCTTAAACGGTGGAGCCGATGCTGAAAGCTTTGACCCTTTTGTTTCTAAAGCGGCCTTTTCCTGACTGTCCAAACACGGCACTTCACCACTTTCAGGAACTGTGATTGTTTCCTCAAGTGGGGAAGGACTGGTTTTTTCATCTGAAACTTTAGAAACTTCTTCAGTAACAAGATTCACATCATCCAATGAACTGTCATTGCTTTTTGTACCTTCTTCAGAAGAGTTCGGAACTTTCTGATTTTCTTCCGCGTTATTTGTTTCTTCCTTCTGCTGTATAGGCTTGAAAATAGTTCCTGGGGGTGACATAGCAACTTCTTTGTAGGAAAATGCCTTGGAAGCCATAGCAGTTACGGTCTTCTTTGATTGAACTTGTATTCTTGATTTCTTGGGAAGAGAAGTTTCTTTCAAACTTGTGCTATGATTTATCACTCTCTGCTCTTTAGGCACAGCCCCAGGTACCTGGCCGTTTTCTTTAGCACTTGAGGACATAGAATGCTTAACTTTTACTTTAAGATGATTAGGCCGTCTTCTGCGGAAGTTATTTTCATTAGCATTAGCAGTACGCAATTTTGGGTTGGCTTCTTGCCACCCTTCATCCGAACTTGTATCAACGGCCTCTCCAGTGACAACCTGCTCACCGAGAGTAACATCACTGTCATTTGATTCTTCAGGGACTGATTCTTCTGCTTCTTCCTTTTCTATACTTCTTGGTTCTTCTGGAACAACAGTACTTGTTATGTCATGAGCTTCATCTACTGAGCCATTGGCTACTGGACTCTGCCCCTGGCCCTGTGAATTCTCAGCAACCTGCAATATCTAATGGAGCAACATTTTCAAAAAAAATAAATAGAGTAAGGTAACAGTATCAAATATAAAATCTGATAGTTAATCATACAAGAAAGTTACAGCGCAGGATACCTTTGAACGCCGATGTTTCTTTTGAGCATCTCCACCCTTGGGATCATGATCAGGACTAATAAAATCAAGGAGATCTGATACACTGTCAAAAGAGCAGAAAAATCAGCTACTACCTACAGTAGTTGTTTGTTTGACATGTTTGTAATGTATTGCATAAATGTAGTAATTATAATCGCCTAGGAACCAAAATTATTATATCTGTTTGAAAAGAGAATACAGCTATTGGATTTAGGTACCGTGTGGGGGTGAAATATCCATTGCCTCTAATTGCTCATTTACATAAATAAAACTTGACTACGTCCCATCAGAAGCATGTTCTGTTTTGCTAAACCAAGTTATCCATCAATTTTTTGTTCCTTAATAAAAAGTGCAAAAGATTTAATTAGGACTTAGGACTTCGGAGTACTTTACAACCCCTTAACCCCAGATATTGTCAAGTATTGTTCATTGCTACAAGTTTTATCTAATCGCACTAAGTTAGGTTACTGCAGCTAGCACATGATTACCTTTACATTTACCAATTGCATTACTTCCAACTACAACAACTCAGCCAAACAGATTCAGTACCTAAGATGCCCTTTGCTAGCAATTGATGCATCTGGCTTCGGTGTTCCTGTTCTGGCCAGTTCCTGCTGTTCTATAACTTTTGATTCAAAATATTCCAGCCATGCTGCTGCATCCTATAAACATAATCAACAACACAGAATAAGTATGCCTTGAGACCTTTTCTATTGATCTGTTTTTAGTTGTAAATACATTTACCACGATGAAACTCTAAATGTGCTACAAAAATCCAAAATAATTGTCGAATGTCATCCCATCAATTACCTGAGTACGTAGGTCTTCAGCTCCAAGTTTGGCTTGAAGAATCTTGAGCGTAGTCTGCTCATGCTGAACACTTAGTGAGTAGGCCTCCATTAGCGAGAGTGCTATAGCAATGGCATGATAACTTGCAGCAGTCTGAGAACAACAATGTAAAAACAAAAGAAAGAACATCAATAACCAAAATCCAACAACAACAATTATTTTAAAAAAATTTTAAAAGAAGGGAAAGGAGAACTGTTCAGATTACAGATAAATCAATTCAGACTTGATAAGTTCTGCTAAATGTTTTTTCAGTAAAAAAAATGAAGCCTAAAACCCATGAACAACCGAAAGAGAGAAAGTGTGAACTGTGAAGAGACCTGAATGTGATCAGCTCCTAAGAGCCTCTTGTTGCATTTCAAAGCTTCATGGAGATAACGCAAGGCGAAGTTGACATTTCCCATCCCCTCTTCCATCATGGCTACATTTATATAAGTTGCAGCACTATTTGGGTGGGATAGTCCACAAGTGAAGTGAAGCAGAAATAAAGCACGGTTGACATACCTAAAGAACAGGTCAACATTAGATATGGTGTATATTAGAGATGAGGAAACAGAAGGATATAGAGTATCTAGCAAACCACGCAGGTCAGTGAAGCAATAAAATTTACTTTAGTGCTAATTCGATGTGTTGGAGACGATAATAGAAGACTGACAGATCCCCATAACTCTTCATAGTGTCAGGGTGATCAGGCCCAAGTTCCCTTTCATTTATATCTAACGCCTTCTGCTGATATACGGTAGCCTGAAAATGAAAAGAAGTCACTTTAGCCTACCATGGAAGGAACAGGAAGAATTGATTATCATACTAGGAAATGAGCTACTTTCTTACAGCTACTCTATACATTACCTGATTGAAATCTCCAGTGTGGTACAAGACCACAGCAAGAAGACTATAGGCACCAGCGGTTGTTCTATGATAGGGTCCACAAACAGCAATGATCTTTGCCAAAGCCTTCAGAATTGATAAATATAAAGAGTTTAATCCTAAACAAAAGACAAAAGCTGAGCTAAAATACTATATGGGCTTAATATTCAATACATACTTTTGTTCCACAATTAACAGCATCTTCTAGCTTTCCCTTGTCTAGTGCTACCTTGGAGGACTCCAAAAGCGTTCGACCATCTGCAGAAGAGCATATCACATGCTGCATAACAATAGTAAAAGAATAAGACCATTAGATAACTAGATAACGATGAAGGAAAAGGAAAAAGAGGCATAGGGAAACAAAAAAAATCACCTTGCACAAAGGTACCATGCTGATGATATCTTCCTTCTTAAATGGGTTTGTAGAATCCATATCATAGTCCCTTGGAACCAACTCAAAACCAACCTGGAAAGGATAGTAAGATCTAAATCCAAGCTTTGAAAAGAAAACAAAGTTCTGACCATGAAATCACAGCACAAAAGAAAAGGTGAACCTTGTGGCAGAGGCCTCGAAGAATTGAAAATTTTCGTAAGTGAGGAAATTCATCATTTAGCTTCCACCCAAACCGGCTTAATAGAAAAGCTCTCAACCACCTAATTTTGAGGTCATAGTCTTGAAATTCAGCATTTTCATTATTATTTGTAGCGTAAGACCCAAATAAGGTATTCAAAGATGTAGCTATTGCTGCCGGTATCTGTGATATGTCATTTACTGAAGCAACAGCAGCTTTCACAACATACTTGAAGGCTCTAGTGACCATCTCATGGACACATAGGGATCGTATGTGAGGAAGCTTTTCGGCTAACTCAATCTAAACCACAGAAAATCAATTAAGTCATGGAGTAAGTACATCACTTGACCCAGGAAAGTGGAAGGGAGAATGGAGCAACTAAGGGTGCTAAATTAAGAAAACAACAGAAGATTATAATTAAATGATTTAAACTGTTTTCTTACCACACGACCCAAAGAACGCATCCTTAGTCCCCTGAGATGCATGAAATCTGTAAGGGTACGACCATCGACAGGAGAGAGTTCAAGTGATGCAAAATCTGTTACCTGAGCTCATACAAAATTTGACTTCTTAGACAACAGAAAATTAAAGAACTAACTCAAATGATGCTAAAAAAAACCCAGCAATTATTTACCAGCTTTGGTAATGCAATCTCATCATAATAGTTTTGAACCATAGTGAGAAGCTCGTCTACTGTCTGTGTTAGAAAGCAAAGACAAAACTATCAGCATAACATTTCATGATTTCAAAAAGGAATTAGTTATTATTGTGTATAAATTAGAAACCTTAAGATGAAGGTCTGTTCCAGTTTCCTTCAAGCGTAAGAAGGCTTCTTTAGAAATCAGCTTTTCCAGCTCTGAAGCTTCAGCGTTATTGCTAACTCCTTCAGTGGATTCAAGGCCAGAAACTTGACATTCTTGCTCGTCCTGTGCATCTACATTGTCTAAGCTGTCTGTCTTTTTCTCTCTTCTCTTTAAAGATTTGAATTTCTTCCCTAAACCTTTGATTGGCAATTCACTACTTTTATCATTTCCAGATTCTGAGGGATTTTTCTCGGAAATCTCCTTCTGCAAATGCTGTACCCAACATGAAGAAAGTTCCCACCTGATGCCTGCTTCAGCCTCTATTGGTTTTTTCTCTAATTTAGCCAAACTCTCGTCAAGAATTTTTATAATTTGAGATCTAGAGCTTTCTTGTTCATCGGAATTTGACAGAGGAGATGTTCTTTCAGAAGAGAGTTCAGCATTAGGCGGCTTATGCAGGGGCATCCTTAAGCTGTTACCATGTATTTGATGCATATTAGAAATCAGTTGATAAATATATACTTCATAAAAGTGCAGATAACAAACTAAATGAACTAAATTTGAAATCACAAAATTAAAAAGCTAAGAAAGTAACCTACCTGTAAACATTAAGGGCATTAGCTCCTCCATCAGGCTGATCATCAATTGCAATATCATGGTGCTCAAAATTCTTTTTGACCTTTCCAACAACTTTAACCGTTGCAGTATAGCCACAATATCGTAGAGTGACTGTTCCAAGTGAAGAAATGTCCTGAATAAAAAATACAATTCACTGCATCATTTAACATGACTTCATAGCTAATCAAACTGAAGCTACAAATTCATTATATAGAAACTCACGCGAACAGTAACATTTTCATCTGCAGTCAACCCTTTAAGAAAGTTCCTTTGAACAACTTCTTTGGCAGGTGTTTCAAGATCCTCACAGAAGAGAGACTTATCATCAGGCTTCATGTTAGCATCAGCTAAGTCACGCTTCACCACAACAGACAGGTCACCCACACGGCTTTCATGGGAATCTTTTCCTTGGGAGCCTGACTCTATCAGTTGGCGAATGGTATTTACAGCTTTAAAGATTGACACGTCGACAAATAAACTATGGAGCAAGAACGCCTTTCGATCACGTATTACTCGCTCCTCCTCGGTTTTACAAGGCAAGCTAGCCAAAGTAGCAAATTCTGTAGCCCAAGGTCTAAGATCATGCTCACCATCTCTTCCTTGACCTCCACCATTTCCACCCCAGTTCTCATCTTCGGTTGGCAAGGGTGGGAAGTTTGATGAATTTTCCCCAAGAGAAGGTGGTGCGAGCCAGCAATTAGCACGGAATCCATAAGGAAGATTACCAAACTATAAAGTTTGTAAAGTTTCATCAATTTGATTTTGTACATTCATATGAGGCACAAAGGTCAATAATAACATACAACACATAATTGTAAACATTACCTTATTATGTTCCACAAAAGCTTTGATAAGGGCATCATATGCCTGTGAAGTAAAAGAACAGCATTTTATAAATGGTTTACTATTTAAGATTTACGAAAATTTCAAGTACTCGTAATCTATAGTCTTATCGATATCATAGATTTCGAGAGTGCTCACGTTAGCAAATGCTTGGCTGTGTTGATGCAGGAGATCAACTAGGGAGTGAGACTGTACCAACTGCTTACCCAAAGTGTAGAAGCCTTTAGTGGATGCAACCACTTGTATTATCTTCCCATTGCAAATCTTGATCTATATTCAACTGCATTAGTAAATTACTCACAACTAGAACAACATCAAAGTTACACTAAATTATCTTTGTACTTTATTATGTGAAGTGAAAATTCCAAAAAACTCATTGTCAGCTAAAATCCTCAAAGCTAAATCATAAGTCCGCCATATGTCAAAATAATTACAGTATGTTTTAGACCTGAATTTGGTTTCGTCTACTGTATTTCAATACATTAATAAAGACATTTCAAGCTTACACCTACAACTCAGACACTAATCATCCCCATTAAATTTCAAATAAAAGATACAATATGCACCTTTTCTTTTCGAAGTTTTATACATTATAGATATTTGCATCTCCACTGTAAGGATTTCGGATCCTTCGAAAACTGTACAGTTCAAAAATTACTATTCTGTCTAGATAGTTTAGGAACCATTTGGTTCACTTACGTTGGTAGTTCAAAAACACAATCGAAAACATAATTCTCCCACTTTATGTTTGGTTCACTTTTGCTATATTCAATGAACCCCAAAATGCAAACAAGTAATATATCAAGCATTTAAGCACATGTTTGCACTATGTATAATGGGGTGAGGTAACCTTTGCACTAATGTAAACAACAAATACCCTCGACTAGAATGAAATTTTCATGAATGAAATTTTGAGAAAAAAAAAAGGTTTGTTGCAAGTCCTTATCAAACGATACAAATCAATCAATATTCGCAGCAAAAATCATATTGGATTCAACATTCTTCGACTAGAAAAAAACAAAACGACGGATCAATCATGCATACGTGACCCCATAAAATTAATATTCAAAGGATCAAATGGGGTCATTATAATTTATAATAGTACAAAAAAAAACTCAATTGCTAAGTGTGGACGTACACATTAACAATGTGAAACACACCAAAAAATGTGAAGAATACAAACAATGATGACAGTTGAGAATATACCTGTAGCTCAAAATAGTCCCCTTTACGTTTTTCTTCTAACTTTCTATCACACTTTTTAATACCTGTAACTCAATCCCATCAAATAAGAACCAAGGGAAAAAATAAATAAATTTGACCAAAACAAAAGCAAAGGACAAGTCACAAGGAAACAGAAATAAATAGTTAAACTATTACAGTGTTATATGTGCGGCTGCACTAGGTGCACATATACCACAGTAACAACAACAAATCCTTAATCCCGAAAGATTGCCCACCAATCATTTGAATCTAATGCTTCAGTCAAAATTTAAGCTATCAATCTAGAGGTGGTACTGAATGTATAATTACGATCATCAGGAGTCTAAAATAAGAATCAAATAGTTCAGGAGTCTAAGACGGTCATCTACTAATTATAATACCGGAATAGGAATTATGAATCAAATAGGTTATGAACTAATAGTCATGTCTTATAGCCAATATGAAGGTTTTTACATTTTATAAAATAAGTCGTAGATTCAAATCCCTCTCCAACCCTCCCTCAATTGCAGTACGTGCGTATTGTCATTGTGGCTCATTCGCCAACCAATAGGTACACACTACACGCTGCTTGTTATCCAATAATCCCTTTCAACAGTTTCCATGTTATGTGACAAAAAAATTAGTGTAGTCAATTATAGACATTAGTCATTTATGTTAATTATATGGTTCAAAATTAATCACGTAGTAAACACAAAGTAACCCACGACTTAAATAACAACCATTCATATTAGGCTATTAGCCATCAGCCAAATCAAAAAAAAAAAAAAAAAAAAAAAAAAAAAA
>PYUH01000145.1:1022806-1038999 GCA_016808085.1 Suaeda aralocaspica
CTTCTCTTCTTCCCCACTAGTTTCTATGTGAGTGTGAGATACATGTGATGTGGGCATTTATTTTGATTTTTTGAGATTATAATATGTTAATATTTTTATGGTATGAGAATTTTGTTTGTGGTTATATTATTTGTTGAGAAAATTGTTAGAAATACCTTATTAATTTATTAATTGTGAGAAGTATCTTGTGTAAAAAATCATGAAAACGAACGGTATTTTTTTTAGAATAATTTCTTTGCAAGCATGCAACCTTATAACAGAATTGATTGTTGATTGGTTTAATTTAACGTTTGTTACATCAAGTGACTGGCACATTTATTTTTCCGTAGCACCTTTTTCACCATCCCCTTCAAATACATCCTTTAAATGTGACAACTCCCTCCCGTCCTATTTGTTACCCAACTACACCACTCATCCGGCATCAAAAGGGCAACCATTGTGGCTGTGAATAAACTCGAGTTTACGAAGGCGATGTAGTTGAAAGATTTGTCCTATGGTGAGTGTAATGGGGCGGTTGACAAATGTGGTGTAAAATAAGGAGAAGTTTGTCGAGTGAGTTATTGCCTGCTACATTTTAAGGGGATAAGGGTATGTTTAATTCACTGAAAACAATTGGATTGATTGGAGCTGAGCTGAATGAACTGATTGGAGCTGAACTAAATTGAACTGAAATTTTATTGGATAGATTAAGGATTTTCAGTACTGTTATTGATTTTAATATGATTATCGACTTTTTTTATTCATATGAATGGCTAAACTATTGATTTTAAATATAGACTAATAATGATTTTTAACTATGAGTAACAACATAGTATAGCTTTGAATTACTTTACTAATATTATTAAATAAAAAATTTCGTTATAATGTTTATATTTTATGAAATATAATAAAAATCAAAATACATTTCATATTTTTGTGAATGGTAATCCACTTATGTGGTTATAATAATAAATTTGTGAATGATATTTTACTTACATTGTTGTTTCATCCCTGAATGTAGTTTCAGAATATTTTTTAGTGAAATTATAACTATTAATATGTATATATATATATGAAACAAATAAATGATGATTAATGTTTCAAAAATATATTATGAACACACATAATATTATGAACAAAATAAATCCAAGTAAAAATAATGATAATATTATGAATTATATATTATGAAGTATGAAGAAAAATTATGAACAAAATATATATTATATATATGAACAATAAATTGCCAAAATAAAAAAAAGTGTTGAACTAAACTGAAAGAATGGGAGCTGAATTAAACGAACCAATTTTAAGTTGAAGTAAACGAACCTAAGAGGTGCGCTAGTGAGGTTGAGAGGTTCAATCGTTAATGGTACGTGATGAATTTGACAATGATGGTTGAACCATTGTGATGGTGGTGCATTGAATTGTTTGTGTGGGAGGAGAGGGTCAACATCGGAAAAATTGGCGATGACCTCAATTTGACAAAAGGTGCTTGTATTTAAAAAAAATGGTCTCGATAGTTATTTGCAACTTTTTTTATAAGGTACTTTTTCGCAAAAATTTAAATTTAAATTACTTCAACATTTCTTTTTCCCGTTTTACACTGGTGTGGCGCAATGGTGATAGGGTGCACTAAATCTATTGTTAGACCATTTAATAGTAGGTTAGTATATTAGTGAAAAATGAAAAAAAAAGGATACGCTTAATTATGTGCGTGTTTAGGTAGGTAAAATTTTAAATGTAATCATAGATAAAAATTTAAGAAGTTAAGAAAACACAGTAGGTAAAAGTTAAATGGTTTGATTATTAGAGTTTGGTGTATTCGAAGTGTATGGTTTGGGCATTAGAGACAAACTAAAATATGATCCTCCTATTCAAAATGAATGTCCGTGGTCCGTGGAATTTTTCTAAAGGGGTTTGGGTCTAATGTCTACGACTCTAAGAAGGGAACAGACTAAAAGCAGACTATGTAGTAGTGACCAGCTAGTTGAACGAAATTGTTTCCCCAAGTGTGGAGGATTTGTGTATAAAACAATTTTGGAGCATAGCATAAAGGAGTGGTCCAATTGATGCCACAAGGGTGCTTCGTGCCCAATTCTATACTCACAATTAAAATTATTCTCATATCAATATTGTAATATCACTTGTTAATGACCATAAAATAAAGCTAAACAGAGTCATTGTTTAAAGTTAAACAAATCCGTTGTGCTACATCCACTATAGGACGTGATTAGTTGTATTCTCTTAATAGTTAATGGCATCAAAGCAGTGATAACACATAGGAAAGCACGGGCCTACATGGAGAAAATTAAGGGTCTGTTTACTTCGGTTTAAAATAAGTTCAATTCAGTTTCAATCAGTTCCGTTCCGTTCCATTCAGCTCTTCTCTTCTTTAAAACCATAAAAAACTTTTAATTTTGGTCAACTCCATCAGTTCACTTTAATTTTTAGATATACAGGTGGCCCTAAGAGAGACCCAGATCCTAAACCACTATAACAATTAACAAACAAGTTGTAACTCCTCTTTATCACTAAAAAGGTTAAAATTTGAAGGTAATTTGAGCTCACTTTCAACTTGGTTTCTATATTGCAATTACTGTGAAGTTATGACAATGTAGCAACATATGAAGGCATGTAAAGTGCATCTAAGAATGCAATTATCCCCAATAATTAGAAAAAACTCACTAACCTACAACATAATCATAAAGGAAGCCTACTAATGATTGTGATTGCGGGTAATGCATATGCACACTCAATAATTTCTGTTTGATTTTGATTCCATGCCAAAAATGATTTTACAATTTGTAACCTGACCCGATGATATCGTTGCCAAACAAAACGGTTTTTAAAAACATATGCACCCAACTACCCAAATAGTATGACTGTTATTTCCCGAATTCCATGCAAACGAAAATGCTTGGATACGAGGAAGTATGAATAACCAGACAGAAACAAAAATATCTTACAATAAAAATAAATGTATACATGTGTTACAACAATAAAATAAATTTTGAAATAGAGTATTAATATGCTTCAATAATAAATTGATCACAATGGTATTAATCTTAATGTTGAAATCGGCTAACATAAATTGTGTTTTAAACGAGGACTAAAAAACTTAAAAAAAAAAAACTAATTCTCAACAAACAATGTACGGTGTAAGAGTGTTTATTTTAAGTGTTTTGGGGTGGGACTCGACACTTTGGCATGTTTAATATGATCTTGCACTATTTATATATTTTCTCCTTACTTGAGAAAATCCTCTAAAAGGGAGAATATAACGTTTTTATCTAATCGAGCTCGATGTCACGTGGCTGACTAATTCCCCTTAGTCCTTTTGCCACGCTGCCCACTAACTTCCCTGGGATGCTAGTCAAGGCTAATCTCTTGGTATATAGCTAAGTAAGGCACGAAAGCTTTGAACAGAAGATAAGAAAAGCACAAGATTATGAGTATGAGTTTTTTATTACTTTGAGAGAAAACTGAATACAATGCTTGATATTACCCGTTCTATCTCTTCAGTCGCTGTGGGTGGTTGTGTTCTGACACTTGACTCCCTCAAAGCTAATGCAATCCTGTGCAACACCTTGCTCAACAGTCCGTCGTGAACAAGTCTTCCCTGACACGCTCCTTGTGCTCGTAGCTCACTCCTTGAACTGATTATCTCAATTAGCAAGACACGTCCCTTGTATCTAGCTCCCAGTATTCGTCCCAGACGATGTGTTAGTGCGTTGGACAGATCTGTTAGCCCTTAGCACTCACCCCAAGTAATGCACCCTCGTGCTCAAGTTATCCCACACACTCACCCTCTCTAAGTTTATGTGGAAGATGGTTGCTGGAAGGAACTCACAATAAAACAACAAGTGGTAGTAGAGGGAATTAAACTTTATTATGCTCACTAATAAAGGCTACACTTGTTGACAAAGGTGAATACGGTGCTCTCCAAAGTTTCTCCCCTTCTCTTTCCTGAATGACTCAGTATTATACACATCACCTGTCCTACTATAAATAGAATATTATAACATTCCTACTACATTTAGAACATCCTACTTCCTACTGTACCTAGGAAATCCTACTTCCTTTGTACAAGAACTCCTACATTCCTAGTAACTTTAGGATATCTAATATTCCTGATGTATTAGGATAAGTGAGAATTCCCCGAGTACCTCCAATGTTCGGACCCTTCCGGAATGTGCTGAACTACTCTAGACCTTACAATGAGGTTCTAGAGCCTTCCATACTCTTCCAAGCGTAGTAGACAACCTCTTCACCATGTACGAACCTCGTTTCACCAACATAGCACGGTCATCCACAAGTAGTGCTCATCTTTAGATCCCGTATCATGGTACAGCCTTGCTACATCCTGCAGACTGTCATCTATAAGGGTGAGGGTGCTGCTTGGACAGCAATGAGCAGCTCCCCCTAGGGATCCTTATGCCTTGCATAAGGACTTGAGTGGGACAACTCTCGGCCCGTGACATCGAGCCATCTTGTGTCACCTACTATACGAGACAAAAAAAGTAGGATGAAAACAAAAGAGAGCGACATGGGAAAGCCTGTTGAAATCGAAAATGAAAATTATAATTCGCACTTTTTCAGTGTTCAAGAGATGGAAAGATATTGTTGAAAATTTTAAATGTGCCCCTATGGGAAAGGAGGGTCCATGAGCAACTTTTCGGTTCAAAAGATTAAGAGATGAGCCTCGAGAAATTGAAAGACTAATGTCCTTTTTTCAAAAAATGTCTAAAGCGTGAGATATCGAGTTTTAGAGGCTTAAACCAAGTATGAGGCGTCCTAGAATTACCAACATCATGTGAGTAAATACATAAGCAAGAAGATAGAACTCGGGTCCGGCCTCTAGAACTTGAAAACAAAAGTTATTCGTAGTATTTAGAGGTTTTGGGATCCCGCGAAAAAATTGTCAAAATTTTTACATTGTGTCCCAAGAGCAAAAGAGGGCTCTAAGACAACTTGTCGGGGTTAAAAAGGTCATTAAAGATTTTGTGATAATGAAATAGACAAATATGCCTTTTGGGAATCGTCTAACAAAAAGATAATAAGTTTTAGAGGCTAAAGCGATTGTGTTCATTCCAAGGTTATTAAAAGTAAGTGAGTGAATTGAAAAAATGAGATAGAACCATCGAAGTCCTCCAAAAGCTGAAAATGAATGTTATAAGTTATGCTTTTCAGAGTTTCAAGGACCCAAAAAAAATTTGGCCTAAAATTTTACACGTTAATCCTCAAATCAAGGGAAGACCCCTAAAAGTTTAAATCAGCTATAGAAAGCTAATGAACGATATCGAGAAAGAAGCAAAAAATAACCTTTCCACATTTCAGGGGAAACCAGAAATGTAACTTAAGCCATGTGATGAGTTGGGTCATAGGAGGTCAGGATAAAATCATGTATTCAACCTTTGGACATTAGAAACGCTTGTGTATAGGTCAAAAAGTTCATAAGTGTTTTCAAATGAAAACCTATAAATCACAAAAACTGGTCGCATAACAAGTCCTTTGATTACATATGACCTAGCAGGAAAAATCTAGAAATACAGTAGAAAAAAGAATAAGGAGATCATGCACATAAAAGTAAATAGTTATGTAGTACATAAAAAAAGTTTATAATTAAACACGAAAAAATATATGGACATCGACAAAGATTAGTGTCGTCCATAAAAAACTACTTTTGCCGAACACGTTACCAAACAAAGCCATATTTTGGACTTCCATTCATCTACCCATCCAACGTAGGCCCTGTTGGTAATTGGTTGGTAACTGCTAGCTTGTTTGTTTGGGTGGTTTGACTGGTGGTACATTGACTAGTTTGACGGCTATCGTTAGTTATTTTGTTTAGTAACTAGCTGTTGACTTTTGGGTGTTAGCATGTAAAATTACCTTTAAGAACATACTTATTTTATTAGAAAGGAAATTATTTAATTTTCAAGCGATAAAATTATAATTTACTTATTTGCTAGTCAAAAGCCAAAGAAAAAGTTTCTTTATGGGTTGTCACTTTTGGTTTAAAAGCCAACTTTCAACTAATGTAAAAAAACCCAAAAAAAAAAAAAAAAATTTTTTTGTGGATGCTTAACCAAGTCAAATAATCCAAAAGCTAGCCACCAAAACACTCGAGTTGCTTGACCAAAAAAAAGCCCGCGAAACATTCCTCCCAAATTTCTCTCCTCAACTCCCAAAAACACCCGCAAATTTCTCTCCTTCCTCAACAATGCCGAACTTCCCGAGGTAGAAGCAGCAAGGTCGCCATAGCGAAACATGTTTAGGCAAGAAGATAATCAAAGCAATCATCGACGATGATCCAAGGTCATTAATGGAGTTCTCACACAGATTTTGAGGCATCTATGTCAACAACAAACCATCGTGCTGCTCATCGCAAAGGCAAAAACAGTGGCTCAGCTTAATTCTCCTCCGTCCTTCATCAATTCGGTACAAATTTTCTAACCCTAGGAATTCATCAAATGTGTTTTCAATTTTTTTTCGTTTTTTTTTTTTTGGGGAAATGTGAGGATTTTTGTTCCTAATTATCGATTAGGGTTTCTACGATGCTAGAGGTGTTAGGGGTTCGAAATTTGGTTACATTTGTTTATATTGTGAATTTGTTTGATTTGAGATTTTTAGGGTTTAAAGCAAATGTAGGGAAAGTTTAGGATTTTACTTGGTTAATGATTTAGGTGTTGGAAATTTTGTTATTTGGATGTAAGTATGTATTCATCTATTGTTTACGTAAACGATTGTAAATGTAAATATATATGAATTCACACTGTTTTTATATTTAATAGGTATATTTCTTGATTTTTCTGTGAAAATAATCCTATTTTAATTTTGGCTTAGAATTTAGGAAATTACAATATATTTACATGAATTTCTAGGAGAGTAATCAGAGTATGGTTGTAAAGTAGCATTTTTATTTAAGAGGCATATGATATTGTTCTGAGCTAAGTTTAGAGTTGTTTGGATGATATTTAGCATATTGGTTTTCAAAATTGTGTTCTATTTGTGGAACAGTTTCGCTTTGCAATTTGAGAAATGCTAGTTTTTTTACCTGCGTACCGTTACAAGAAATTGAAAAAGATTAAAGAAAAAGAAATATATCTTTGTAAGATATGTCACACAATGAAGCATTTTGAAACAAGGTTAAAGTAAATTGGTTAGTGTCATGCTTCATTTGCAATGTGGTTATTCCTATCCTTATTTTCAGTTTCGGTATTTCCAGAGGTACAATTCTTTTTTGCCCCGTACCACACAATGGTATTAGAATACTCTCATAGTAGAGATATTCCTTCAAAATAAAATCCCAGCGGTGGGTTCTTTGATAAAATCAGCGTAGAAGTTTATGTTAGTTATGTTCTATTAGCTCCCTGACCAAAAAAGGGAGCTACATCTACAAGTTGTTGGTGTTTGGATGCCCCTTTTGTCTCATAATAAACAATGACATAATTTGTACATATAAGGCGTAAACAGATGGTAGCTTTGATTTTGCCTCGGTATAGACATATTGTGCAACTTATATGGCTATCTGCTAAAAATACTTTACAGTATGGATTAGATGAGTAGCTGCTTGAGTTTAGTAGGTTAAATAGTTGTTCAAGGGTAGGTGGACGCAACTAGAAAGCTTATCTAAATGCTAACTTAGTAGTATTGAAAACATGTGGCACTTATAGTAATATTGGTAGTTTTCCAAAACATTACTTAAACTCAAATTGCTCAAGGCTACCTTACTGATTCTAACATTTGGAGTTAGTTTTTTGGATATGTAAACTTGTCAATTTTATAGACACACACAAACACACACATTCATATCAAATGGAATCTTGTTACTTTGTGTTCAAAATGTAGACTTTGAAAATAACTGGAGCAGTGTCTGTTAGTGAGGTAACAGGGTTAATGAATGACTAAACATACTTAAGCCATGAATAAGGAAGTGTGGGATGTTGGGAGTAACTGTCAAAAAGGCTGTATGAGGATTATGTTATGCTAGTCTTTAGTGAAATTATATACATAGTATTCTTATATCTATTTCGAACTTTAATGTTTTCACTTAAAGGTTATGCAGTAGCTTGATTTGTAACTTTTACAGGGATGGCAGGCGCTATATATATAAAGGGCGTGGCGAGTTACCAAATAAAAAGAAGGTAGGATAATTTAACGGATTGTTGAGCAAGTGTGCTGGCATTCCAAATATTTCTAACTTCGGAGATTTTAGGCTTTTAATATGATGCATATTGTCGAAATTGGATTTTATTTAGATGTTTTCTTTGATATTGAATTATGGCCTTGTCTATTTATATGTTGATCTCTTATTTTGTGATTAACATGAGGCCATGAGTTGCACTTAAGCAAATAATAGAACTTGTAAATCTGTTTGAAGTATTAACACGAGGCATGAGCTGCACATTTTGCTGATGAACTTTTCTTATTAATTTAATGGATTTTGAATCTGCAAGTTGACTTTGAGAATTAGTGACCAGTTTGCATAAGATAGCATCTCCTTTTTTTCCTACGTGTTCGAATTATTTAGAGATTCCTCTTGTAGTGGGCCCCAATAATTTAACTTTCTAAATGGTTTAAATCTTGACATTTCTTAATTGTATTCATTTGTTTTTGTGGCTGCATTGAACAATGGCCTTATGATTCACCGATATTAATTTTTTTACCATCAAATACTCTAATGATTTGTCAAAGCATTTTTAAAAAAGCATGAAATATCTTTCTGCATTTGTTCTCTTTTTTGCTTGTTTGATTCTTCATTTTCTTTTGCACCGTCTATGTTCATTTAAGTGGCCCTTAAATTGAATTTCTATGTGATTGTTGAATTGTTTTTGTTATTGCTGATAGCAAGTTATTGTCTTTTTTGTTTTCAAGCTCCATATAGGAGAAATCGATTATTTTCTTGTATTTCAATGGTGCAGATCTGCTGTAAATGATTTGATGATGGCCCCAAAATATAGCAAGTTCTCATAGAGGAGAGAGTTCTAATCACTGCAAAGGTTTCTAGGATAGATGATAGATTCTTCAGTTGTCATCAGTTTTGTCTTCTGCATATCATGAAAACAAGTTTCCTTGCGATTTCTTAAATTGGTCGTGGGAACACAAAGGGCTTAGTGTATATACTATCTATGCTCTTAGTTCAAAAACATAATTGAACATGGCTTGAATGCTCCGACAACTTGCATAGTTATTACTTTTAACACCCAATGGTTTTTTAATATGCTAAAGCTGTTGCTGAGCTTTTAAATGAACTTATTTCTCTTGCAGTTAGATGATGGTCTCGAGATTTTCTTTCACTGACAAGAGACGATTGCTACAGTTCGTTGCTGGATGATGTATGTCATAATTCTCAAACCTACCCTTTTTTAACATTTCTTTGATCATAAAGAATCTCTTCATATAGTTGATCTTAATAATCTTCTCTAGTTATGCTTCCTGTTAATGCAGCCAGTTCTGTACCACAATATCTGCGCTAGGTTATGATGCTTTGTGGAACCCATGACTGAAGAGGAGTTCTTTAATTCCTTGAGCAAAAAGAAGACAGCTATTAAGCCTTTGTTGCTTGAATCAGGTAAGTGAAATTGAAATCTATGCAATAAAAAATGTACATACAAATTGGGAGTTTTTAAACATGGTATCTATCGGTTTATAAAGCTATTTGTTTGTTTTAATCAACAACAACAAAGCTTTAGTCTCAAAATAATTTGGGGTCGGCGAATCAACTTCATATAAATAAATTATATTGGTATTAAGTTGTGTATGGCTGGCTCCTTTTCTCAGTTTCACCAGCAAGAACTTGTGACATTAATAATATGTACCAGTTTTATGCGTCTCAAACTGACCGAATCTGTTTTTACTGTTTCTTGAAGCACATTGTAGTAGTGTAAATTTATGTTGTCATGTATTGTGTTTGACATATCAGTGTTTGAAGTTCCTACATTGAAACAAACTGTATTTGACTGTTTTCTTAGTTATTAGTTTTACTCTTGTATGCTTACCTTAGTTGTTTGGAATCTGAATCCGATTATGTTCAAACTTTGAAACTTGAGCAAATATTTTGTTGCTTTCAGCAATGTCTCTTGAATTAAAACTCTGTATGTCAAATGCTATAGTTTTTCACTATGCACTTTGATGCTGAGTTTGCTCTTATCTTGCAGGGGTTTATTCTGGCATTGGAATTGGGTTTGCGGATGATAGTACTATATAAGTGAGTTTGCTACTTGAATTTTTGTTTGTTAAAGGATTGTCTTGCACATACTTTAGTTTGATGTGTTATACTTGGTTTAACTTGGAACTCTAGAATGACGTGCCAATTTTAACTTTATTGATACATGAACACTGAAATTAGGTTACTGAAGTCAACAATCACATCATTTCAATATTCTAGGTATATTTCATGAGGTACCGGGAATTTTAGTGTCTTCACTGAAGGTTATCCCTTTGAAGGCTCATACTTTGAGGGAGTTTGAACTTTCATTTAGCCAAGGTTAGTGTAATGAAATGACAATAAGATTGTGTAAAGGGAAGGTAAGTCGGTAAATTGTCTCCCAACACGTGTATTAGCTTTCTAGCTATTATTACTTGTTAAGGGGCCCTCCTATTAGAGGGTCAACATGTAAAATTTAGGCCAATATTTTACGGGACCCCGAAACCCTTGGAAAGCATGACATTAGCTTTCATTTTTGGCTTATAGGAACTTCTGGGGCTCCACCTCGTTTCTCTTCGAATTCCCACCTTACTTCTAATAAACTTGGGGTGCTTATGCTTGATTTTTAGCCTCTACAGTTTTTACTGATCACTCTTTTGAGGATTTTCAAAAAGGGCTCACTGGAAAAATTAAAAAAAAAAAAAAAGGGAAAACCTTTTTCTTCTTTATTCTTCTTCTTATCAGACTTTGGTTTGTGCCCTTTACTACGACTTGATTTAGGGGCCATTTTTAATTTTTTTTTTTTTTTTGAAGGAAAAAAATTAATTGGGTGATAAAAATATTGAATTGTAGAGAAAATGAAGAAAGGAGGAAGAAGAAGAAGGAGGAGGTGGGAAATAATAAGGAGATAGGAGGATAAGGAGGGGGTTATGGGGTTTTAACTAGGCTTGAAGATTATAGTGAAATCTTGGCCTCTCCTTATTGCTTGACATGTTGTCTTTTTGTTCCTTTTTTTTTTTTTTTTCTATCTATCCTAATTTTCTTTCTTTCTCTCTCTCTCTTCTTCCCCACTAGTTTCTATGTGAGTGTGAGATACATGTGATGTGGGCATTTATTTTGATTTTTTGAGATTATAATATGTTAATATTTTTATGGTATGAGAATTTTGTTTGTGGTTATATTATTTGTTGAGAAAATTGTTAGAAAATACCTTATTAATTTAATTAATTGTGAGAAAGTATCTTGTGTAGAAAAATCATGGAAAACGAACGGTATTTTTTTTAGAATAATTTCTTTGCAAGCATGCACCTTATAACAGAATTGAGATTGTTGATTGGTTTTAATTTAACGGTGTTGATTCATCAAGTGACTGGCACATTTATTTTTCCGTAGCACCTTTTTCACCATCTCCCCTTCAAATAACATCCTTTAAATGTGACAACTCCCTCCCCGATTCCTATTTGTTACCCAACTACACCACTCATCCGGATCAAAAGGGCAACCATTGTGGCTGTGAATAACTCGAGTTTTACGAAGGCGATGTAGTTGAAAGATTTGTCCTATGGTTGAGTGTTAATGGGGCGGTTGACAAATGTGGTGATAAATAAGGAGAAGTTTGTCGGAGTTAATTGCCTGCTACATTTTAAGGGGATAAGGGTATGTTTAATTCAGCTGAAAACAATTGGATTGATTGGAGCTGAGCTGAATTGAACTGATTGGAGCTGAACTAAATTGAACTGAAATTTTATTATGGATAATTAAGGATTTTCAGTTACTGATTATTGATTTTTAATTATGATTATCGATTTTTTTATTCATATGAATTGGCTATAACTATTGATTTTAAAATATAGACTAATAATGATTTTTAACTATGGAGTAACAACATAGTAATAGCTTTGATATTAATTTACTAATAATTATTAAATAAAAAATTTCGTTATTAATGTTTATATTTTATGAAATATAATAAAAATCAATAATACATTTCATATTTTTGTGAATGGTAATCCACTTATGTGGTATAATAATAAATTTGTGAATGATATTTTACTTACATTTTTGTTTCATCCCTGAATGATAGTTTCAGAATATTTTTTTAGTGAAAATTATAAACTAATTAATATGTATATATATATATGAAACAAATAAAATGATGATTAATGTTTCAAAAATATATTATGAACACACATAATATTATGAACAAAATAAATCCAAGTAAAAAATAATGATAATATTATGAAATTATATATTATGAAGTATGAAGAAAAAATATTATGAACAAAATAATATATATATATATATGAACAAATAAATTAGCAAAATAAAAAAAGTGTTGAACTAAACTGAAATGAATGGAGCTGAATTAAACCGAACCAATTTTAAGTTGAAGTAAACGAACCTAAGAGGTGCGCTAGTGAGGTTGAGAGTTCAATCGTTAATGGTACGTGATGAATTTGACAATGATGGTGAACCATTTGTGATGGTGGTGCATTGAATTGTTTGTGTGGGAGAGAGGGTCAACATCGGAAAAATTGGACGATGACCTCAATTTTGACAAAAGGTGCTTGTTTAAAAAAAAATGTCTGATAGTTATTTGCAACTTTTTTTATAAGGTACTTTTTTCGCAAAAAATTTAAATTTATAAATTACTTCTCAACATTTCTTTTTCCATGTTTTACCCTGGTGTGGCGCAATGTGTGTATGGGGTGCACTAAATTCTATTGTTAGACCATTTAATAGTAGGTTAGTATATTAGTGAAAAATGAAAAAAAAAGGTATACTCTTTAATTATGTGCGTTGTTTAAGGTAGGTAAAATTTTAAATTGTAATCATAGATAAAAATTTAAGAAGTTAAGAAAAACACAGTAGGTAAAAGTTAAATGGTTTGATTATTAGAGTTTGTGTATTCGAATGTATGGTTTGGGCTATTAGAGACAAACTAAAATATGATCCTCCTATACAAAATGAATGTCCGTGGTCCGTGGAATTTTTCTAAAGGGGTTTGGGTCTAATGTCTACGACTCTAAGAAGGGAACAGACTAACAGCAAGACTATGTAGTAGTGACCAGCTAGTGAACGAAATTGTTTCCCCAAGTGTGGAGGATTTGTGTATAAAACAATTTGGAGCATAGCATAAAAGGAGTGGTCCAATTGATGCCACAAGGGTGCTTCGTGCTCCAATTTCTATACTCACAATTAAAATTATTCTCATATCAAATATTAGTAATATCACTTGTTAAGTGACCATAAAATAAAGCTAAACAGAGTCATTGTTTAAAGTTAAACAAATCCGTTGTGCTACTAATCCTACTATAGGACGTGATTAGTTTATTACTCTTAATAGTTAATGGCATGCAAAGCAGTGATAACACATAGGAAAGCACGGGCTACATGGGAGAAAATTAAGGGTCTGTTTACTTCGGTTTAAAATAAGTTCAATTCAGTTTCAATCAGTTCCGTTCCGTTCCGTTCAGCTCTTCTCTTCTTTAAAAACCATAATAAAAACTTTTAATTTTGTTCAACTCCGATCAGTTCACTTTAACTGTTTTTAGATAATGCAAAGTGGCCCTAAGAGAGACCCAGATCCTAAACCACTATAACAATTAACAAACAAGTTGTAACTCCTCTTTATCACTAAAAAGGTAAAATATTGAAGGTAATTTGAGCTCACTTTCAACTTGGTTTCTATATTTAGCAATTACTGTGAAGTTATGACAATGTAGCAACAATATGCAAGGCATGTTAAATGCATCTAAGAATGCAATTATTCCCCAATAATTAGAAAAAACTCACCTAACCTACCAACATAATCAATAAAGGATTAGCCTACTAATGATTGTGATTGCGGTAATGCATTATGCACACATCAATTAATTTTCTTGTTTGATTTTGATTCCATGCCAATAAATGATTGATTAACAATTTGTAACCTGACCCGATGATATCGTTGCCAAACACAAAACGGTTTTTAAACATTATGCACCCAACTACCCAAATAGTATGACTGTTATTTCCCGAATTCCATGCAAACGAAAATGCTTTGGATACGAGGAAGTATGAATAACCAGAAACAAAAATATCTTACAAATAAAAATATAAATGTATACGCTGTTACAAACAATAAAATAAATTTTGAATAGAGTATTAATATGCTTCAATAATAAATTGATCACAATATGTATTAATCTTAATGTTGAAATCGGCTAACATAAATTGTGTTTATAAACGAGGATCTAAAAAATCTTAAAAAAAAAAAAACCTAATTCTCAACAAACAATGTACGTGTTAAGAGTGTTTATTTTAAGTGTTTTGGGGTTGGGACTCGACACTTTGGCATGTTTAATATGATCTTTGCACTATTTATATATTTTTCTCCTTACTTGAGAAAATCCTCTAAAAAGGGAATATAACGTTTTTTAGGCTAATCGAGCTCGAGCCATCTTGTTGTCACCTACTATACGAGACAAAAAAGTAGGATGAAAACAAAAGAGAGCGACATGGAAAAGGCCTGTTGAAATCGAAAATGAAAATTATAATTCGCACTTTTTCAGTGTTCAAGAGATGGAAAGATATTGTTGAAAATTTTAAATGTGCCCCTATGGGAAAGGAGGGTCCATGAGCAACTTTTCGAGGTTCAAAAGATTAAGAGATGAGCCTCGAGAAATTGAAAAGACTAATTTGTCCTTTTTTTCAAAAAATGTCTAAAGCGTGAGAATATCGAGTTTTAGAGGCTTAAACCAAGTATGAGGCGTCCTAGAATTACCAACATCATGTGAGATAAATACATAAGCAAGATAGAACTCGGGTCAGGCCTCTAGAACTTGAAAACAAAAGTTATTCGTAGTATTTTAGAGGTTTTGGGATCCCGCGAAAAAATTGTCAAAATTTTTACATTGTGTCCCAAGAGTCAAAAGAGGGCTCTAAGACAACTTGTCGGGGTTAAAAAGGTCATTAGAAGATTTTGTGATAATGAAATAGACAAATATGCCTTTTTGGGAATCGTCTAACAAGAAAAGATAATAAGTTTTTAGAGGCTAAAGCGATTGTGTTCATTCCAAGGTTATTAAAAGTAAGTGAGTGAAATTGAAAAAATGAGATAGAACCATCGAATGTCCTCCAAAAGCTGAAAATGAATGTTATAAGTTATGCTTTTCAGGAGTTTCAAGGACCCAAAAAAATTTGGCCTAAAATTTTACACGTTAATCCTCAAATCAAGGGAAGACCCCTAAAAAGTTTAAATCAGCTATAGAAAGCTAATGACACGATATCGAGAAAGCAAAAAATAACCTTTTTCCACATTTTCAGGGGAAACCAAGAAATGTAACTTAAGCATGTGATGAGTTGGGTCATAGGAGGCCAGGATAATAAATCATGTATTCAACCTTTGGACATTAGAAAACGCTTGTGTATAGGTCAAAAAGTTTCATAAGTGTTTTCAAATGAAAACCTATAAATCACAAAAACTTGGTCGCATATACAAGTCCTTTGATTACATATGACCTAGCAGGAAAAATCTATGAAATTACAGTAGAAAAAAGCAATAAGGAGATCATGCACATAAATCGTTAAATAGTTATGTAGTACATAAAAAAAGTTTATAATTAAACACGAAAAATATATATGACATCGACAACATATTAGTGTCCGTCCATAACAACTACTTTTGCCGAACACGTTACCAAACAAAAGCCATATTTTGGACTTTCATTCATCTACCCATCCAACGTAGGCCCTGTTTGGTAATTGGTTGGTAACTGCTAGCTTGTTTGTTTGGCTGGCTTGACTGGTTGGTTACATTGACTAGTTTGACTGGCTAGTAGCTGTTAGTTATTTTGTTTAGTAACTAGCTGTTGACTTTTGGCTGTTAGCATGTAAAATTACCTTTAAGAACATACTTATTTTAATTAAGAAAGGAAATTATTTTAATTTTCAAGCGATAAAATTATAATTTACTTATTTACTAGTCAAAAGCCAAAAGAAAAAGTTTCTTTTATGGCTTGTCACTTTTGGTTTAAAAGCCAACTTTTCAACTAATGTAAAAAAACCAAAAAAAAAAAAAAAA
>PYUH01000145.1:1040056-1095182 GCA_016808085.1 Suaeda aralocaspica
CAAAAAAAAAAAAAAAAATTTTTTTTTGGCTGCTTAACCAAGTCAAATAATCCAAAAGCTAGCCACCAAAACACTCGAGTTGCTTGACCTAAAAAAAAGCCCGCGAAACATTCCTCCCAAATTTTCTCTCCTCAACTCCCCAAAAACACCCGCCAAATTTCTCTCTCTTCCTTCAACAATGCCGGAACTTCCCGAGGTAGAAGCAGCAAGGTCCGCCATAGCCGAACACTGTTTAGGCAAGAAGATAATCAAAGCAATCATCGACGATGATCCCAAGGTCATTAATGGAGTTTCTCACACAGATTTTGAGGCATCTATCGTCAACAAAACCATCGTTGCTGCTCATCGCAAAGGCAAAAACATGTGGCTTCAGCTTAATTCTCCTCCTTTTCCTTCATTTCAATTCGGTACAAATTTTCTAACCCTAGGAATTCATCAAATGTGTTTTCAATTTTTTTTTCGTTTTTTTTTTTTGGTGTGATTTTAGGGTTTTATGCTTTTTTTGGGGAAATGTTTGAGGATTTTGTTCCTAATTATCGATTTTAGGGTTTCTACGATGCTAGAGTGTTCTAGGGTTTCGAAATTTGTTTTACATTTTGTTTATATTGTGAATTTGTTTGATTTTGAGATTTTTAGGGTTTAAAGCAAATGTTAGGGAAAGTTTAGGATTTTTACTTGGTTAATTGATATTAGGTGTTGGAAATTTTGTTTATTTGGTATGTAAGTATGTTATTCATCTATTGTTACGTTAAACTGATTTGTAAATGTAAATATATATTGAATTTACACTGTTTTTATATTTAATAGGTATATTTCTTGATTTTTCTGTGAAAATAATCCTCATTTTAGATTTTGGCTTAGAATTTAGGAAATTACAATACTATTTACATGAATTTCTAGGAGAGTAATCAGAGTATGGGTTGTAAATAGCATTTTTTATTTAAGCAGGATAAATGATTATTGTTTCTGAGCTAAGTTTAGAGTTGTTTGGATGATATTTAGCATATTGGTTTCAAAATTGTGTTTTATTTGTGGAACAAAGTTTTCGCTTTGCAATTTGAGAAATGCTAGTTTTTTTTACCTGCGTACCGTTACAAGAAATTGAAAAGATTAAAGAAAAAGAAATAATCTTTGTAAGATATGTCACACAATTGAAGCATTTTGAAACAAAGGTTAAAGTAAATTGGTTAGGTGTCATGCTTCATTTGCAATGTGTTATTCCTATCCTTATTTTCAGTTTCGGTATTTCCAGAGGTACAATTCTTTTTTTGCCCCGTACCACACAATGGTATTAGATTACTCCTACGTATATGATATTCCTTCAAATAAAATCCCAGCGGTGGGCTTCTTTGATAAAATCAGCTGTAGAAGTTTATGTTAGTTATGTTCTATTAGCTCCCTGACCAAAAAAGGGAGCTACATCTACAAGTTGTTGGTGGTTGGATGCCCCTTTTGTCTTCATAATAAACAATGACATAATTTTGTACATATAAAGGCGTAAACAGATGGTAGCTTTGATTTTGCCTCGGTATAGACATATTGTGCAACTTATATTTTGGCTATCTTGGCTAAAAATACTTTACAGTATGGATTAGAGTGAGTAGCTGCTTGAGTTTAGTAGGTTAAATAGTTGTTCAAGGGTAGGTGGACGCAACTAGAAAGCTTATCTAAATGCTAACTTTAGTAAGTATTGAAAACATGTGGCACTTATAGTTAATATTGGTAGCTTTTCCAAAACATTACCTTAAACTCAAATTGCTCAAGGCTACCTTACTGATTCTAACATTTGGAGTTAGTTTTTTTGGATATGTAAACTTTGTCTAATTTTTATAGACACACAAACACACACATTCATATCAAATGGAATCTTGTTACTTTTGTTTCAAAATGTAGCTTTGAAAATTAACTTGGAGCAGTGTCTGTTAGTGAGGTAACAGGGTAATGAATGACTAAACTACTTAAGCCATGAATAAGGAAGTGTTGGGATGTTGGGAGTAACTGTCCAAAAAAGGCTTGTATGAGGAATTATGTTATGCTAGTCTTTAGTAGAATATTATATACATAGTATTTCTTATATTCTATTTCGAACTTTTATATGTTTTCACTTAAAGGTTATGCATGTAGCTTGATTTGTAACTTTTACAGGGATGGCAGGCGCTATATATATAAAGGGCGTGGCAGTTACCAAATATAAAAGGTAGGATAATTTAACGGATTGTTGAGCAAGTGCTGCTATGCATCAAATATTTCTAACTTCGGATTATTTTAGGCTTTTAATATGCTGCATATTGTCGAAATTGGATTTTATTTAGATTTTTTCTTTTGATATTGATATATGGCCTTGTCTATTTATATGTTGATTCTCTTAATTTTGTGATTAACATGAGGCCATGAGTTGCACTTAAGCAAATAATAGAACTTGTAAATCTGTTTGAAGTATTAACACGAGGCCATGAGCTGCACATTTTGCTGATGAACTTTTTCTTATTAATTTAATGGATTTTGAATGCTGCAGTTGATCTTTGAGAATTATGTGACCAGTTTGCATAATGATAGCATCTCCTTTTTTCCTACGTGTTCGAATTATTTTAGAGATTCCTCTTGTAAGTGGGCCCCAATAATTTAACTTTCTAAATGGTTTAAATTCCTTGACATTTTGCTTATATGTATTTCAGTTTGTTTTTGTGCTGCATTTGTCAATTGGCCCTTCATGATTCACCGATATAATTTTTTTACCATCAAATACTCTAATGATTTGTCAAAGCATTTTTAAAAAAGCATGACATATCTTTCTTGCATTTTGTTCTCTTTTTTGCTTGTTTGATTCCTTTTCATTTTCTTTTGCACCGTCTATGTTCATTTAATGTGGCCTTAAATTGAATTTTCTATGTGATTGTTGAATTGTTTTTGTTATTGCTGATAAGCAAGTATATTGTCTTTTTTGTTTTCAAGCTCCATATAGGAGAAATCGGATTTATTTTCTTGTATTTCAATGGCTGCAGATCTGCTGTAAATGATTCTGATGAATGGCCCTCAAAATATAGCAAGTTCTTCATAGAGGTAAGAGTTCTTAATCACTGCAAAGGTTTCTAGGATAGATGATAGATGGCTTCTAGTTTGTCATCATGTTTGTCTTCTGCATATTCATGAAAACAAGTTTTCCTTGCGATATTCTTTTAAATTGGTCGTGGGAACAAATAGGCTTTAGTGTCTATATCTATCTAATTGCTCTTAGTTCAAAAACATAATTTGAACATGAGCTTGAATGCCCGACAACTTGCATAGTTATTACTTTTAACACCCAACATGGTTTTTTAATATGCTAAAGCTGTTGCTGAGCTTTTAAATGAACTTATTCTCTTGCAGTTAGATGATGGTCTCGAGATTTCTTTCACTGACAAGAGACGATTTGCTACAGTTCGCTTGCTGGATGATGTATGTGATAATTCTCAAACCTACCCTTTTTAACATTTCTTTGATCATAAAGAATCTTCTTCATATAGTTGATCTTTAATAATCTTCTCTAGTTATGCTTACCTGTTAATGCAGCCAGCTTCTGTACCACCAATATCTGCGCTAGGTTCTGATGCTTTGTTGGAACCCATGACTGAAGAGGAGTTCTTTAATTCCTTGAGCAAAAAGAAGACAGCTATTAAGCCTTTGTTGCTTGATCAGGTAAGTGAAATTGAATTATATGCAATAAAAAATGTACATACAAATTGGGAGTTTTTAAACATGTATCTATCGGTTTATAAAGCTATTTGTTTGTTTTTAATCAACAACAACAAAGCTTTAGTCTCAAAATAATTTGGGGTCGGCTAATCAACTTCATATAAATAAATTACTATTGTGTATTAAGTGTTATGGCTGGCTCCTTTTCTCAGTTTCACCAGCAAAGAACTTGTGACATTTAATAATATGTACCAGTTTATGCGTCTCAAACTGACCGAATCTGTTTTTTAACTTGTTCTTGAAGCACATTGTAGTAGTTGTAAATTTTATGTTGTCATGATATTGTGTTTGACATATCAGTGTTTGAAGTTCCTTACATGAAACAAACTTATTTGACTTTTTTCTTAGTTATTAGTTTTTACTCTTGTATCTGCTTCCCTTAGTTGTTTGGAATCTGTATCCGATATGTTCAAACTTTGAACTTGAGCAAATATTGTTTTGTGCTTTCAAGCAATTGTCTCTTTAATTAAACTTCTGTATCTGTCAAATGCTATAGTTTGTTTCACTCTGCACTGATGCTGAGTTTGCCTCTTATCTTTGCAGGGGTTTATTTCTGGCATTGGAAATTGGGTTGCGGATGAAGTACTATATCAAGTGAGTTTGCTACTTGACATTTTTTGTTTGTTAAAGGAATTGTCTTGCACATACTTTAGTTTGATTGTTTTATACTTGGTTTAACTTGGAACTCTAGAATGACGTGCCAAATTTTAAACTTTTATTGAATGAACAACTGAAATTTTAGGTTACTGAAGTCAACAATCACATCATTTCAATATTCTAGGTATATTTTCATGAGGTACCTGGAATTTTAGTGTCTTATTCCCTGAAGGTTATCCCTTTTGAAGGCTCATACTTTGAGGGAGTTTGAACTTTTTCATTATGCCATAGGTTAGTGTAATGAAATGACAATAAGATTGTGTAAAGGGAAGGTAAGTCGGTAATTATTTGTCTCCCAACACCGTGTATTAGCTTTCTAGCTATTATTTACTGTTAAGGGGCCCTCCCTTGATTAGAGGGTCAACATGTAAAATTTTAGGCCAATATTTTACGGGACCCCGAAACCCTTGGAAAGCATGACATATAGCTTTCATTTTTGGCTTATAGAGAACCTTCTGGGGCTCCACCTCGTTTTCTCTTCGAATTCTACCCACTTACTTCTAATAAACTTGGGGTGGCTTATGCTTGATTTTAGCCTCTACAGTTTTTTACTGATCACTCTTTTGAGGATTTTCAAAAAGGGCACATTGGTCTTTTTTTGCTCTCCCGGGACCTTATTATGGCCTTTTGAACTCCGAAAAGTTGCCCTAGGGCCTTCTTTTGACTATAGGTGTACCTTGTAAAATTTTTAGCTATTTTTTTGAGGACCCCGAAATCTCATAAAAATGTGATTTATAGCCTTTCATTTTCGGCTTCCACACATCTGTCTCAGGCACTATCTTGTTTCCACTTTGTTTTCTTTACCACGTGTTTTAGGTGACCACAGGATTCCCCACAATTTCGGTCTCTAAAAAGTTGTTATGGAACCTTTTTCGGTCTCTAAAAAGTTGTTATCAATGAACAAAATATTCCAGAATCACCCCCCCCCCGGCGGATTCCTTCATTCCTCATTTCACCGTAGGAGCGTTGTGTAAAATTTTTGGATTTTTTTTTCCAGAGACCGAAATATCTTTGAAAAATGTGAATTATAGCCTTTTATTTCGACTTCTAAAGGGCCGCTCGGGCTCTTTCTTCGCCACATGTGATGGGTGACCACATGACTCCTTAGGATCGGTTTCGGCCTATAAAAACTTGTTATCATCTCTATATTATATCGAATAAAGGGAACAATAGTCCTTTTTGCCTCTCGTGACCTTATAGCCTTTATAACCCCGTTTAGCTATTCAGGATTCCTCTTTCAATCATAGAGGTACAATGTAAATTTTTCGGATTTTTTTTCCCCAAAGACCTTTCGAAAATTGTGAGTTATAGTCTTCGTTTTTGGCTTCCAAAGGGTTGCCCTTCTTCTTCTTTTTTTTTTTTCCTTTCTTTCTTTCTAATGAGAAGGTTGTTTGGAAGTCCAAGTATAATTAAACACATTATTTTATGTAAAAGACGAGGATCAGGAATCACATTAGTTGAAAGCCTTAGTGAGTGAGAATAGATGTTGTGGTGTCATTTGATTGTTAACGTTATTATGGATATAGATTTATCATTTATACAAAGCCTTTGACCATCTTTGAAGGCTAAATAATGACAACAATTTAATTGGAGGGTACCTTTATGAAAACCTGCTGGAGTTTGGGGTACGTCAAAATTGTTAAATTTCTATGTGATGTTATGCAACTTACGTTAGTAAAAGCTCCCTGAAAAATTATAATTTCAATGCAATTTTTCCTGCTGGAGTTTGGGGTACGTCAAAATTGTTAAATTTCTAGGTGATGTTATGCAACTTACGTTAGTAAAAGCTCCCTGAAAAATTATAATTTCAATGCAATTTTCCGTCTCTTGAAAGGCAGAAGCTTATTCAGTTATCCAAGGATATCTTTTAGTTTGTATATGTGATTCATTCTATTCTTCACAGGCAAGAATACATCCTTCACAGAATGCATCTTCCCTTTCAAAAGACGAGAGTGTTAGACTCCTGAAGTGCATTAAGGAGGTGAGCAGTCTTTGTATACCTAGAATTTATCTCAATAACAGTGTTTTAGTTTAATCTTTTCAATTGAAAGGACTTTGAGACAGATTAAAAGGATGTCCAGACTGTATACATGTAGGTTATACAACATGCAGTTGAAGTTGACGCTGATTCCAAAAAATTCCCTTTTGATTGGTTGTTTCATTTTCGTTGGGGTAAAAAACCTGGAAAACTTGATGGTAAGACTTCTAATAAACCATCATTTTCCACTTGACCTATAGGTACTTGACAAGGCTGTTGAGGTTGGGGCTGATAGCAGTCAATATCCAAGTAGTTGGATATTTCATTCACGAGAAAAGAAGCCTGGAAAGGCTTTTGTTGATGGTTTGATTTCTGACTCAAAAGAATTTAGTTTATTCTTTTGAATTTTTGTTCAATTGAGGTATTGCTTTTATATTTGTACATTCTTCTGTATTGGGTGTACACTTCCAATCCTTTTCAACACTTCTAAAAAAGCATTTCATAAGGAGCACATTTAAATTCGTGTTGCTGTACATGATTTGAACCAACTGCTGGCATTTTTTATGATGTAAAACATGGATACTGTGACATTATGCATTCTTTGAGCTTGATCTTCCATTTTTCATCCATATTGTAGAATATTATTGGAAATTAGAAATTTTATGTGGATGTTAAGCTGCCGTAGTTGCGCTAACCAGCTAAGGAACTAACATGTTGAGCTGTATGAAGATGCTTAATTATAGTCATGAAATATATTGATGAACTTGCTTGCTGGTTGCTTACATTGATGAAGGCCAAAAGATCGTGGAAGTATCTGGCCATATTTTCATCTTCACTCATCAAATCTTGGAATCGTAAAATTATTAAGCAGCTTCAATGCTTAATCTAGTTGATTTGTGTGAATATTTCTATGAAAGCTTACATGTTTTATTTTACAGCTTGTTGAAACTTGGAAGCATACTGTCTATTATTCTGTATCACTAACATTGTCATTCTCGACTGACCATTTCATCTTTAATCTTACTGTCAAATTTTTAATGTGTTTGATGATTTATTGATCTTGGAGTACAATTAGCCGACCCCAATTATGGGACTAAGGCTTTGATTGATTGATTGATATATTCACCTTGGACTACAGAATTTACATAGCTTTGGTCCATGGATTTCTGATAGTTCTTTCTTAAAATTATACAGGAAAGAAAATTGAATTCATCACTGTTGGTGGAAGGGTATGATGTACTCTTTTTTTTTTTTTTTTTCTTTTTTAAAATAGTCTTTCCTTCAAAAATTGTAAATTTGTAGTTTAGAGGAATTAGTTGACTGCACTTGTATTCTTTTGTCAGACATCGGCTTACGTACCAGAGCTTCAAAAGCTAAGTGGAGTTCAGGCCACAAAAGCTTCTACCAAATTACGCAAACAAGCTTCTAAAAAGAAGGATGATGATCACAGTGATGATGGTGGCGATGATGGAAATGATGTTAAGGGGGATGGCAGTGAGGAGAAAATGGAAAATGTGAAATCTAAGTACACAAAGAATAGCAAAAGTGGAAAGTCACAGCCCAGAAGGAAGGCTCTCACTAAGAATGGTGATGAGATTGATGACAATGACAATGATGATGAGACAACCAAAAGGTCCAAAACTCTTGCTGGTAGAGCTACCGCAAAGAGGAAGTCGCAAGGAATGGAAGATAGTAACGATGCAAACACAAGCAAGAAAACCAGGGGTGGGGCAAAGAAGGCTGTAGCTGAGTTAAAATCTCAAAACAGCAACGATTCCGATGCTAGTAATGATGATGGTAACGGCAGCAACAATCAAAAGCGATCAACAAGAGCCGGAGCTAAAAAGGCCCAAAATCCATCCAAAAAGAAAGCAAAATAGATAAGCTTTCGGATTGCATGGGAAGTAAACACGTCTTGTACATTATTTCTGGCAGGACACATAAGAAAGCCAGAGCATCAATTTCAGTAGCAGCGCCTTGTTCATTTCAGTATTTAGTTAGTAGAGTTAATGTAGTACTGCAATTTGAAGTGAAGTTAGTTGTGACGTTGTCAGTGTGGCGTTGGTACTCTTTGGCCTTTGCTCTCTTGTATATTTTTGAACATTATGCAGGATGTATTGCTGGCCTTTTTCAGTATAGTGGGAACAGCATCAATCATCATATTGGTTGCCTATAATTTTGTTGTGCATTATGAAATAGTACTACACTGAGAGCTTACCATCCAATTGTTTTTCTTACAGTGGATTGCACACACTTGAGAATTGAGATTACATTTTACATGCACGTGATTTAATTTTGTTTTTGAGTAATGGAAACCACTAGTTTGGCGCAATGATATCGAAGGTAGATAATGACAGCAACTACATTTGTCATTGATTGATTCTGGATTATCTGCATCTTTCTATTGATCTAAAACTAGGTTGTATGTTGCGCCTTGCAGAACTATCGAGATATTGAGTACAAGTTGAAACTACGACAGTACAAACTAATTACAATTGAGGGTTGTATTGTGTATTTTTTGTTTTTGATTATGATTTTTCTAAGTTATAAAAACAGGAGTATGAAAACCAGGAAAACAAGGTTATGCTCTATTGTGCAAAACTGAAAATTGATTCTGAACGACTATTGCTTAGTATTAGATTACTGCAAATATTGCACATACAGCAAAGTGGAAAAAAAAGGGGATACATGAAGGGTTGAGGAGTAGAGCGATGTTCTTTACANAGAGTAATTAGTTGACTGCACTTGTATTCTTTTGTCAGACATCGGCTTACGTACCAGAGCTTCAAAAGCTAAGTGGAGTTCAGGCCACAAAAGCTTCTACCAAATTACGCAAACAAGCTTCTAAAAAGAAGGATGATGATCACAGTGATGATGGTGGCGATGATGGAAATGATGTTAAGGGGGATGGCAGTGAGGAGAAAATGGAAAATGTGAAATCTAAGTACACAAAGAATAGCAAAAGTGGAAAGTCACAGCCCAGAAGGAAGGCTCTCACTAAGAATGGTGATGAGATTGATGACAATGACAATGATGATGAGACAACCAAAAGGTCCAAAACTCTTGCTGGTAGAGCTACCGCAAAGAGGAAGTCGCAAGGAATGGAAGATAGTAACGATGCAAACACAAGCAAGAAAACCAGGGGTGGGGCAAAGAAGGCTGTAGCTGAGTTAAAATCTCAAAACAGCAACGATTCCGATGCTAGTAATGATGATGGTAACGGCAGCAACAATCAAAAGCGATCAACAAGAGCCGGAGCTAAAAAGGCCCAAAATCCATCCAAAAAGAAAGCAAAATAGATAAGCTTTCGGATTGCATGGGAAGTAAACACGTCTTGTACATTATTTCTGGCAGGACACATAAGAAAGCCAGAGCATCAATTTCAGTAGCAGCGCCTTGTTCATTTCAGTATTTAGTTAGTAGAGTTAATGTAGTACTGCAATTTGAAGTGAAGTTAGTTGTGACGTTGTCAGTGTGGCGTTGGTACTCTTTGGCCTTTGCTCTCTTGTATATTTTTGAACATTATGCAGGATGTATTGCTGGCCTTTTTCAGTATAGTGGGAACAGCATCAATCATCATATTGGTTGCCTATAATTTTGTTGTGCATTATGAAATAGTACTACACTGAGAGCTTACCATCCAATTGTTTTTCTTACAGTGGATTGCACACACTTGAGAATTGAGATTACATTTTACATGCACGTGATTTAATTTTGTTTTTGAGTAATGGAAACCACTAGTTTGGCGCAATGATATCGAAGGTAGATAATGACAGCAACTACATTTGTCATTGATTGATTCTGGATTATCTGCATCTTTCTATTGATCTAAAACTAGGTTGTATGTTGCGCCTTGCAGAACTATCGAGATATTGAGTACAAGTTGAAACTACGACAGTACAAACTAATTACAATTGAGGGTTGTATTGTGTATTTTTTGTTTTTGATTATGATTTTTCTAAGTTATAAAAACAGGAGTATGAAAACCAGGAAAACAAGGTTATGCTCTATTGTGCAAAACTGAAAATTGATTCTGAACGACTATTGCTTAGTATTAGATTACTGCAAATATTGCACATACAGCAAAGTGGAAAAAAAAGGGGATACATGAAGGGTTGAGGAGTAGAGCGATGTTCTTTACAGGATTAGCTAATTTTATATGTATAATCCGTTCCACCACATTAGATGCAGTGGACATTTTAAATGATATACTAAGAAAGAAACTAAAACAAGGAATCCTCAAAAAAAAAAAAAAAAGGTGGATGATATGAACATTGACTGAAAAGAGGGGAAAACAGAGGGAGCTGTCATCTTGGAGGACCAGCATACATTGGTTACAAAACCAGGTGTACAACTTCACTAAAAAAGGAGCATTTGAGTCGTACATACGTACAGTATCTCTTTGAATAAGCCTTCATTCTTCAAGTATCCGGTATTAGACTCTGTTCATCTGAGTTAGAACTCAAAAGTTAGTGTGATTATATAGACTATAGACACGCATGTACAAAGAGTATCATCTTCTGTTTTACTGTACTATATATTTGGATTATACAGACTATCGATACGTATGATTCTAATCTTGTTCAACAGAAATAAGTCAACTCCAAATCAGGTTGATTCTAGTTCCTATGACCAGATAGAGGAGCAAAACGAAACAGTATGACAAGCACTGCATTAGGTAAGCCTATCAAAATAAAGCCATAATCACCCAAATTAAAGTAATGAAGTAAACAATCTTACACATTATATATAACAAAACTGGAAACTGCATATTTGATCTCAAATGTAATAGAAATCACCCTGACCCAAACATTAACCTTAATTACAAAGTACTATTTCTCACTCAATTCAAACTTATGATAGACTTGATAATGACCTAAAACGGACCAAATGACCACCAGGTAGGAGGCACTGAGTTGATGATATTCTTTTGTTTAATCTTTTGGCTGACAAACAATCTTGTTCAACGATGATGTGCAAAGCAAAAGAAAAGGTCATGTACAAACATATATGTTACAAGCAACATGGGGGGTTTTCTTACCGTTATAGATGCACTTGGTTACTATCCTTTTTGAGCAGCCATTTTCATCTTCTAGCTTCAAGGTAAGCAGTGCCATCAGAAGAAAAACCTCAACGCCTCGACAACTTTCTCAGGCCTGTTCAAATGAACTCAAATAACTTCAGAGAGGTAATTCTTGAGACCTGGATCAGAATTATGTTCTTAAACAAGGAAATGCATACCAGTCCTCCTGTGGCATATGTCCAGCTCCTTCTATTATTTTTAGCTCAACTGCTGAAGCGTTATTCTTCTGAAATTCTTCTGCAATTGATTGTGGAAGATATTTGTCTGATATACCCCATGCTACCAGTATAGGTTTATCCCAGCTGACATTGAGACACAATAAAGATAATCATTTAATCACTATCATTATTCACATTATAATATCATAATATCACCCATAATACTATTGTCAAGTGATCAACTTAACTTTTATCAATCAATCATGACAGATAAATAATTCCAGGCTTAAATTTGGAAACGCATAAATTTGCAACAAATGATGTTGAATTGATGCAAATATAAAACTTATAGTTTTACTTCTGAGCCCTGATGCAAATTCATTAGCTGTTGGAGTTGACATAAACTAGTAAATTGTAGCAGTACCTTCCTGAAGCAAATCCTGTAGCAATTTGAGTTGCTACTTCTCTGAATTTCATTCTTCTTGCAGCTTCGAGCAAGGCTGAAATACCAGAATCATAAGACTACCTTCAACGAGCATAATGAAGCATTTCAAACAACATTACCACTTCTAATACAGTTATGCAAGAGTGCAAGTCAATTGTACATATTTACATAATTGCATGAGCTACAAAACTGCTCCTCACATTTGTTATATAGATATTTTCATAAACATGCACTAAATCCCAATCACCCATATGAAAGGCGAAAGATCATATTAATTGCCAGTTTCTCACACTTGAAATGCTAGGTTAATCACATATCCAACAACAACAATAAAGTTTGTGATAGAGAGTAGAGGTTGTAGAAGACAAACCAAATCCAGGACCGCTGCTTGAAAGATAAGGTAGCCGGTATACATCAGCCTTCTCCAGCTTCAGAACGTAACTGTGGCAAAATATATACAGTCAGAAAAGAGTTCATGTTTAGACATGCACTTGCTTAAAAAAAACTTGACGAGTGAAGTTGTGAAGGTAAATTTGATAATTACAACATTTTGTATCACCAGACTCTGTTTTCCGTGTATAACCTTAGTCCAGTATTAATTCCTTTACATTTATCATTTATGGATGCAGCAAAATCTATTTCAATGGAGCAAACCTATGATAGAATTTTTCTAATATATGCTATATTTGTTAAATTTTTACACTATTCCATTTCAATGGTGCAAACCCATTACAAAATTTCCAAATTCAATTTCTCTCAACTCCAAAATAAAATAGCAATAAAGTGGGCAGAGAAACAAGGACCCAAACTTTTGATAACTTTGCAAAACAACAACTACAAATGATGATGACAAAACAACTATAACACAGCAAATGATAATGTAAGGACTGGTTTTCACCAGCAATGGAACAGTCCTGAATAGCATTGTGAAGGATCAATCATCTTCTCAATGCAGAAAAATAGTAATAAATGTTTGAGTAATTTATACAGAAAAGTTACTTGCGAAAGATTCAAGAGGAGATAATATAGATACGTACGGGCTACCTGCTTCAATGAACCGTTCAGCTGTAATAGCATTCTGGCATGTGAATTCTCCATACAGAGGAATTCTGTGAAATTGACATTAAAAAAAATTTAATCGTAAATCTAGCTTCAAAAAGAAAAACCAAAGTTAAGTACAGTAATCTAAACCAAGCTTTGGAACCCCAATAAATCTGATTGTGTTCGTCAAGCTATAATCAGGTGGCCCAAATAAAGATCTAAAGTATTTTGTTTAAAATTCATATCCTGAAGTCTTCCACTCAGATCAAGGGCTCTTGTATTTTAGAATTTTTTTAGGGTGTAGTTGGTTTGGTGATAATGACCGAATACAATGATCAGATTGCATCACTATTAGTTTTTAGAACTCTCGAAAGGTGCTGCCTAAAACTAAATAATTCATGCAAATTAAAATTTCAAAAAGGTGATTTCTTTACATGCACTACTAATTGTCCTCTCCCTGTATTCAAGTCCAAATTCTGAAGAATTTAAGCAAGGTCAATGACAATACTGTCTCCTAACAACGATTTTGTAACGCTGAAAATATTGTGTTATGCTGTCCCCTACTCCATCAAAATAAAACCAAAGACTAGAAATGAAAATAATTAAGTACTCAACACTCTTCAACTGATTTCATTTCAATCTTAAGGAAGGTCTTTGGGGTTAGAATGCAGAACTATACCTAGTAGCCAATGAAACTGCCACCCTGAAGAACAACAGGCCATTTCTTTCCTTTTAAGTTGTAATGATGGACTTGACGATCAAGTAATGGACATAATTTATATGCTAAGCCATTAAGGTTATTGTGCATCACAAGAACAGACAGGGCTGTTTCAAAGGCTAGTGAAAAACCTGAACAAAAACTAAGAAAAGCCAACTGTGAATGGACAGGAAAATTCTAAAAACTTCGAGGGAAAGCTCTAGAAGTTTCATTAACTCAATTCTAATTGTCTTCAAACCTTCATTTCCATATCAGACGGATCTCAGACTTTCTTGTAGCATTCAGGGTTTTCATCTCATCCACAAAAAAGAATCTTTCCATCACTCAAATGGATGACTTCTTTCTATTATGTTGGTACCTAATTTTCTGACACATTTATTCCTTCACAAATCACAATTTTTACCCTTTTTTTACCAAACATTACTAAAACTATAAGATAAGAACAATGTTGAAAAACATTTCTTAAGAAATAAGATAAATTAAATCAAGCATCACATATCCTACATTCTTAAATTTCAGCCTAAGGAAGCAGATTGCAGGCTAGTAATCATATGGGAAGTTTCACAAATGAACCTAATGAAGAGCATAGAGTAGTCAAAGATCTAAACCTTAGCTGTTGAAACAGTCCAGGGACTGGAGATGAAGCAGTTATTGGACTGTTCAGTATTGCGAGTTTAGATATCCTGCTGGGATTTTTCAATGCCCAGGTCAACCCATAGGAACCTACTAAAAAGCCCTACAAGGATCCAACATTAGCACAAAAGTAAGGCGACAGTTCCGCTGAAGCAGAATCTTATTAGTCAATCAGACTTGTAAATATAAGCTGAAAAAAAAAAAAAGAATAGAGAACTTTGATGGCCTGACAAGCAGAAAAGAACAAATGATATACTGATGTAGACATATAGTGCAATGATTGTTCAGGGTCACCTAAGGTACATGTTATTCACACCTGTACTACCAGATGAAAAGGAGACTTTACTCCTAGCATTTCAAGTAATTTATCAAACTCGTCATGGTACTCCTTTTCTGTTACCAGTAAGTTCATGCATCAGTGATGATTTCAAAAATCATAATGACATTTACTTTAAATTTAGAATAACAAAATTATGCGAAAAAATTGCAGACCTGTATAGTCAAAGCCAAATTTCGGATATGGCATATCACTGAAACCAAACCCTATCCAATCGGGTGCAATACAGTGAAATCCAGAATCCGACATCTGCCAAAAAGAATACAAGTGTTCAGCAAAGAAACACTTAAAAACTACTAACAAAAAACTTTTTGATTCTTAATTGCCTAAAGAAAACATATATATTTAAGAAAATTCAACATGGATGACATACAAAAACAAAAGGAGCAATAAACATTGGACTTGTTAGAATAGGGAAAATACAGGACAAACAAGTAGTCTGTGGCAGATCGTAGATCAAAACGGCATGAAACGTACATGAATATGTCCTTAAAAGCTTTAAAGAAGTGGTGAAAGAAGAATTAAGCACGCACAAATACTAGGCACTAACCTGTGACATCACAACTCGATAACTAAAAGACTGTGTTGGAGCCCCATGGAGGAAGACAATTGTTCCACGTCTACTATCAGGAGAACCTACAGAAAGAGCTCATCAGACAGATAACACTCCGATCCATCCCATCCAGTCTTGCAGATGAAAGACTGGTGAATCAATGTCACACTGTCCTTTAGAATCATTCTCAATCGCACTTCCCGACATTAACAACTTTCTCAAGTTTTATACAATGAGCGCTCTTACCTGTTTCTCTAACAAACCATATCAACTTGCCGGATCTAATATTACGGCCATATTCCTTTCCTTTGTCCTCTATTCTCTGCAAACAAACCACAAATCCTAAATATCACTACTATATACATTCCATCAAAAACATTTGGAAATTAACACTAAACTAAACCACTATTAGCATACTATCATCAACATCTTTTTAACCCAACACCGTACTAAAAAGACGGTAAATGTACATCAACCCTAGCAATTATGCGTGGACTATATCTAATTAATCCATGAACCAAATGTAACTACTCCTCTACTTTTTTTACTTGCTATATAAGCTCTCAATTTTTGGATCAATGTAGCAAGTAAAAAATATATGATTTTACACTAAATGATCATAATTTAGTCTATGAGTATGCCTATAACCAAATGATAGCCAATGTTTCGGCACCATTTCCGACTCGAAAAAACCCTAAATAACTCACTCACTTACTCACACATGAGCAATATCACAATCCAAACAACTACCTCATTTCAATATGAAACAACAATTCATGCAATAATAGATACCACATTACAAACATGCATTGATCCTTAATAACCTAATAAAACGAATTTAAATCAAATAATTAACAAACAATTAGCTTAATCAAAAAATTATAAAAAAAAAAACATATATAATCATAAAAAATAAATAAATAAAAGAGGGAAAATTACAGACAGAAATCATTTGTCCAACATTGCCGTCCTCAGCAGGACTCTCAGGAAGCTGAATTGCGCTTCTACTAGAAGGATTATCGGTAACGAAACCGAACGGATTAAACGACGTCGTTTTGTCATCGCCGTTGTTGTTTTCGCCGCTTTTAGCGAAGATTCTAGTAGAAAGTGATCTTCTTGAGGTGCTACAATGGCGGATAGTAGTTCTAGTGGTAGAAATAGAGGAAAATTGATGGTGAATTGGTGGTGAGAGAAGAGACCATGTTGCAACCGCCATTAAAGGAGGAGGAGAGAGAGAGAGTGAGATGGCGGGAGATTGATTAACTGTTTATGGAAACTCTTAACGACCACTAGTTTTGTTTATTTCATTAAAAAAAAAAAAAAAGTAATGTTGGAAAATCGTGGATTTTTGGAATTTGGGTACATAGACTGGGTTGTGGACTTGTGGAGTGTGGCTTACTGGCTTTGGTGTGTTAGAAAGAGGAATTTGACTACTTGAAAGTAGAAAAAAAAGTTTTATTTATTTTTTTATTTTCATTTTTAAAATAAGTCACGAAAACTCGAAAAGTAAATGCTATAATTGACATATTTTGAGGGTTATGGGGTTTTGGAAAAAAGTTGTTGAAAATGTTACAATGTGTCACTATGGTCAAAACTCTATTATTTTAAGAGATTTTGGAATTCTAGAAAAAAAATTTGCTGAAAATTTTGAATGGTGTCCCCAAGTTTAAAAGCGGGCCCTTGTGCAACCTGTAGGAGTTAGAAAGGTCATAAGAAAGTCTCCATGGTAACAAAAAAGGTAAATATGCCTTTTTTTTAGAATCGTCTAAAAAGAAAACATAACAAGTTTTTAGATGCTAAAAAACGACCGTGAATCATCCTAAGGTTATCAGAAGTAAGTGAATGAAATTTGAGGAGAAAACGAGACAGAGCCCCAAAAAGGCCTCCAAAAGCCAAAAACAAAGACTATATCATGCTCTTTGGAGGTTTTAAGAAATTCGAAAAAATTATTGGCCTAAAATTTTATATGTTGATCTCAAACAAAGGAAAGGTCCCTAGACAGTTTAAATTAGCTAGAAAGTTAATAATACGCTGTCGGGAAAGAAAGAAAGAAATACTATTTTTCGATGTTTTGGGGAAAATCCAAAAAAATATAACTTGGCCACTTAAGGTTGGTTATTAGTGGATCATGAACCGGGTATCTAATTCAAGGGCGTTATAAAACTTTGTAAGGTACAGACATACCAACGTTCAATTTAAAGTTTTTGAAATATTTCTTTAATGTAACATATGGTTTCTTCTCATAAGAAACATTTCCGATTTCAATTTAAGTTTCGAAAATGTATCCAAACAATTAGTGTCCGAGTTTTCAAAATGTCCGAACTTTAAAGTATTGGTGCTTTATAGTTTCATGGTGCTAATGTTGATTACATACCATATTAGAATCTACACATTTTGTAATATGCAATTACCCTGAGTTGATGAGTGATGACAGAGTTCAAAGTGTTCAACTCAAAGTCAGCAAAATGAGCAGAAATTCAATTCAATTCCCAACAACCATTATATCAACCCCTCTTTGCAAGTACGCTCTCTTTTTCCAATTACATTTCAACTTTTTTTTTTTTTTTTTTTTTTTTTTTTCANAGATGCTAAAAAACGACCGTGAATCATCCTAAGGTTATCAGAAGTAAGTGAATGAAATTTGAGGAGAAAACGAGACAGAGCCCCAAAAAGGCCTCCAAAAGCCAAAAACAAAGACTATATCATGCTCTTTGGAGGTTTTAAGAAATTCGAAAAAATTATTGGCCTAAAATTTTATATGTTGATCTCAAACAAAGGAAAGGTCCCTAGACAGTTTAAATTAGCTAGAAAGTTAATAATACGCTGTCGGGAAAGAAAGAAAGAAATACTATTTTTCGATGTTTTGGGGAAAATCCAAAAAAATATAACTTGGCCACTTAAGGTTGGTTATTAGTGGATCATGAACCGGGTATCTAATTCAAGGGCGTTATAAAACTTTGTAAGGTACAGACATACCAACGTTCAATTTAAAGTTTTTGAAATATTTCTTTAATGTAACATATGGTTTCTTCTCATAAGAAACATTTCCGATTTCAATTTAAGTTTCGAAAATGTATCCAAACAATTAGTGTCCGAGTTTTCAAAATGTCCGAACTTTAAAGTATTGGTGCTTTATAGTTTCATGGTGCTAATGTTGATTACATACCATATTAGAATCTACACATTTTGTAATATGCAATTACCCTGAGTTGATGAGTGATGACAGAGTTCAAAGTGTTCAACTCAAAGTCAGCAAAATGAGCAGAAATTCAATTCAATTCCCAACAACCATTATATCAACCCCTCTTTGCAAGTACGCTCTCTTTTTCCAATTACATTTCAACTTTTTTTTTTTTTTTTTTTTTCTTGTTTCAATTTCTTGATTTTGTTTACTGTTAATTGTTGCTTATCAACGATATTGTTAATTGTAATAATGTTAATTTCTGTGTTTTTACTAATTTTTCTCTTGCATTGATTGAGCATTTGGAATTTAGGGTTTTGGGTTGATTTTTGGATTTGATTGAAGTATATTTATATTGGAATTTCCCTCTTTTATATATGAATTTTGGTGATTGATTTTAGATTATTATTCAAGTTAGAAACTTTCTGTATTGTAGAATTGGAATTTACTGTAAATTAGAGAATCGTATTCAAGTTAGCAATTTGCTGCAATGTTTTGCATACCAAAGCTGTTCTTTGCAAAATTGCAAATATTATTAGCTTGCTTCATCATAATTGTCATCATCGTAATCAAAGCCTTAATCCCAATAAAGGGGTCGGCTCGGCTCAATGAACCAATACTCATCCCGTAAAGTTATTCACGTAATTCCTCTATTCATTGCTAACCAAAGCCGAATAAGGTTGTAAAACCAACCTCACCATGTTCTCAAACCCCTTCGATCTTAGGTTGTGAGAGCTTTTTGTAATCATTCCTAGTCCTGACTGTTGAGGTCTTGTGTCGAAGAGGCCTTTTTTCGTTCTTGTCGTTTTAATTCACTAATGGTTGTGACTGGTAGAAAGTGGTTTAGGTTGTTTATTAACTATCACTTTTGTGGATAGGAACATGGTTCGTGGGGTGTATTAGGAAATTAAGTGGAAGTTGTTTAAGGATATAGGGATGTTAAGTATGGATGTGGAGATCACCAAAAAGAGTATAATGCTTGTCTAATGCCTAGCGCGATATAGAAAGGTGAGCAAGAATACCGTAAGTCAAGCTTAAATACAGTTTTGAGATATTTTAAAGATTTCCACTTTCCGATGATTGTACTAGCAAAGGATTTGTAGGTGAATTGTTACCTGCTAGACCTTCGTATAAAGCAAGTGTTCCAACTGTTATCCCTTCAAACTCCTCTAGTTCAGTGGTTAACTGGTTATTTACTAGGATCCTTTCGTATGTCAGTACTTATATGATTGCTAATATCCTTTTTTCCATATTCTCCTGTTCCTCATGACTCATTTTTGAATGCGAGAATCCTCGATTAAGACTCATTATAATTGACCTTTAACAGATAACAGAGCTGCTAACAGCTTGTATGTCTATGGCTTCCACAGCCTGTATAGAGCTGTTGTTAGGTTTTTACTGCTTCCAACTAGATTACCCATTACCAAATTTGTGTATGTCGATTGTTGAGGAGTATAAGTTGGTCACTAACTTCTTTCTTTCTACTTGGTTGATCGCCTTGAATTGTTTGTATGTGCCTGCTTGCGAATTTAACCAAGTTACTGAATTTCCTTATCTCCATAAGTTGATCATGTATGTATCCTTATCATTCCTCAAACATATTTTTTCTCCCTAGCTAGTTTGATCTGATTAAGCTCATTCTTTCTCTGTCGTAGATGAGTGAAACCTCTCCGGACAGTGAAGATCTCATTGAAGAAATGGAAGACCAAGAGGATGATGATGAGCTGTTTGTAACTCAAAGCACTGACCATGAAAGTGAAGATCACCATGTGTTTAGAATTGAGAATCATGACCACGATAATGATGGTGAACAATTCTTTGAAGTTGATGATAACATACACGAGGAAAGTGAGCATCTAGTTGAACTTGAAGGTGAGGACCACTGTAGTGATAGTCAACAGTTCCTTGAGGTCAGGGATTTGAATGCAGAAGATGACACCTTTCAAGTGCTTAATGTAGATGACAATGGCCAGGAAAGTAATCTAGGAAACAATATAATAGGTATGGATGATGAAAACGGCTTGTGCAAAAATAAGTATTACCATCCACCCATCGCGGGCATGGAGTTCGAGTCCTACGACGATGCTTATAACTACTACAACTGCTATGCAAAAGAATTGGGTTTTGCTATTAGGGTAAAATCGTCGTGGACAAAACGCAACAGTAAAGAAAAGCGTGGTGCAGTACTCTGCTGCAATTGCGAGGGCTTCAAAACGTTCAAAGAAGCTACCTGCCGGAGGAAGGATACGAGAACAGGCTGTCTAGCAATGATTAGGTTGAGGTTGGTGGAAACAACTAAATGGAGAGTTGATGAAGTTAAACTTGAACACAACCATTTATTTGATCCTGAAAGGGTGCAGAACTCCAAATCACACAAGAAAATGGCAGTAGGGGTAAAACGAAACTTAGAGCCAACGATTGATGTAGAAGTACGGACCATTAAGTTGTACCGTTCTGTAACTGATGCAACTAGTGGTTGGAAATTTAGTTCCACGGTGGCTGAGAATGGTAACCACATTCAGCCCCGCTGCTTAAAGCTTAATGCTGGAGATTCCCAGGCAATGCACCATTATTTTTGTCAGAAACAGCTAACAAGTCCAAATTTCTTTTACGTTATGGATTTGAATGATGATGGTCAAATGAGGAATGTTTTTTGGATTGATTCCAGGGCAAGGGCTGCATACCGTTATTTTGGAGATGTTGTGGCTTTTGACACAACATGTTTGTCACACAAATACGAGATACCATTGGCGACTTTCATTGGAATAAATCACCACAGACAGTCTATTTTGCTCGGTTGTGCTTTCATTGCAGAAGAAACTGTTGAAACCTATTTATGGCTGTTCAGAACTTGGCTTACATGCATGTCAGGACGACCTCCTCAAACAATTGTCACGCATCGATCCAAGGCCATCCAAAGTGCTATATCTGATGTGTTTCCTCGGGCGCAGCATCGATTTTGGTTGACACGTGTGATGCAAAGTATCCTCCCCAACTTTGGCCAATTGCAAGAATATGAAGAATTTCAGTCAACCTTCAATAGAACAGTCTATAAGTCTCTGAAATCGGAGGAATTTGAGGCTTCATGGGATGACATGCTGGAGCATTTTGGCATTAGGGATCTTGAGTGGCTTCAGTTCTGGTATGAAGATCGAGAAAAGTGGGCTCCCGTTTACCAGAAAGATACGCTCCTTGCAGGACTTTTTACTGTTCAAACTGATGAGTCCATCCCCTTTTTTGCTGGCTATGTCCATGAAAGGACCTCCGTAAAAGATTTCTTTGACTTGTATGATGTTGTTGCACAAAAGAAACAACTAAAGGAAGCACTTGATGATCTTGAGTCTAACGAATCTAACCTCTTGTTAAGAACAAGATGCTATTATGAGCTACAACTATCCAAATTCTATACTACAGAAATATTTGAGAAATTCCAAGTTGAAGTTGAGATGATGTCATGTTGTGTATCCGTCAACCAAATTCATACTTCTGGACCTGTCATAACCTATTTGGTGAAAGAATGTGAGAGTGGAGGTGTCAAGGAATTCAGGAATTTCGAGGTGATGTATGACAAAGCAGCAATTGAGGTACGATGTGTATGTGGTGGCTTTTACCTCAATGGATATCTTTGCCGGCATGCATTAAGCATCCTCAGCCACAATGGTGTGGAGGAGATACCGTTCTCTTATATTCTCCAACGATGGAGGAAGGATTGCAAGCGTTTGTATGTCCCAGATCTTTGCTCTAATGTTGTTGATATTAGCAATCCTACTCAATGGTATGACCATTTGCACAAACGTGCAACGCAAGTAATTGAAGCAGGTATGGTATCGCAAGATCATTATATGGTGGCATGGCAAGCCTTTCTAGAGTCCTTGAATAAAGTTCGCCTAAGGGAAGAGAAGCATGTATGATATGTATTATATATATATATATGCAAGATGTAAAGTTGTTTGTAACTCGGAGCAATCTGTGCATTCATTAACAAATGTACATTATTGTAGTATACATCAAATATTCCTTGGAGTTTATAAACTAATTAATTGTCCATTTTTTTTTTCTTTGGCCAAGTTGTCCATCCTTAAAATTAACAATGTGTTTAGTTAATAGCAAATCTTGATATTGAAACATAGTCTTATCAAGGCTGCCAATGAGTGAACATCTAGCATAATAGGTCAATCAAAGCTTGTTAAACAAATAAGCTGAAATTGTGGGCTTGTTCAATACATTAAGCATAGAAATAAACTATGATTACTAGTTTAGGCTTGAAAACAGCTAAATTATTTTTCGTTTATAAGCTCATTCCAATGCTTTGCGTATCTAAATTACAACTCGTTGAAGCATTAAAAAAAAATCAATTTTAATAATATAATATGGACTAATAAGTGTAGCGCGGGGCTGCCGCCCATTCTTAATTACTTCTAACACTAAATTTTTTTTATCAACTATCAAGCCATCAACCACCATTTGACATCCTTATTAAAGACTCAAATTGTACACAAAGAAGTACTAGTACTACATTCCAAAAATCGTTCCATATAAAAAGGAAGTTCGAAAAATTAAAAAAAATAAATTCCCCCATTATTTTTTTATTTTATTTTATTTTTTATACCAAGTTATTATATTTCTATTGTATGTAAAACCCAAGAAAAATGGAAGAAGCTCCTGAAATTCTGAAACTGGAAAACCCCAATTGAAGTTGATGGACCCCACTTCCAAGTAGAGTCGACGATCAAACAGCTTGCCACTAATTTGGTGAGTTCATCTAAATTACTTTTTACCTTTGCAATTACTAAGTGTTAAATGTTTGTAATTTACAAAGTATTTAATTTGTTCATTGATTTCATTATGATGGAAAGTTTCAACTTTTGGTTTTGAATTTGCCCTAAAGTTTGAATTTTTAAGGTTGTATGATAGCAATTTATGTTCTTGAATACTGGGATTTTTTCATTTTTTTTTTTAATTTTTCAATTTTTTTATTTTAAAGGAAAATTCTTGAATTATGATAATATGTATACATTGTAGAAATGAATTGGATGTTTGTATTTTGCTGAATGAAATGATGGGTTATTTAGCATTTGGATTATTGGATGTTTTCAATTTGTTGAGAAAGATGTTAAAAAAGTGTTTAGCATATTATTGAAATTGGACCTTTTTGTGAATTTAGAAGTGATGATGAACTCAGTTGTAGCTGTATATAAGCCTGTATTTAGCAATGGGATTCAACTATGCCGATACCCGAAAATTTTTGGGTGGAGCTGTGATGTTTGAGACCCTTGATTGTCTTTGCTCTTGGAAACTGAAGTTAGATGTGGTTTGAATGCTGTTCTTTTGGAATATTAGAATTGCTATTGAGTTCATTATGGGGTTTACAAGATATCTATTTTAGGGTTTTAGCTACCGCCTACTCGTATTTCTTTTATTAGCGTGGAAAAGCTGTGTTAGGATAACTATATTTATCTTATATTGAATGGGGGCTGAGCTGGGTTTGAGGTAGAAGAGATTTTGCTATTTTGAGGTGTAACCAAGTTAAGGTTTGAAGGAAGCTCTGCCTAACCCAATCTTAGCAATAGAAGGTAGAAGTTTGAGATTGTTCATTGTAGTGTGGGTGTGCTGTGGTACAAAATGTTGATTAGGCAGTTGTCCAGTCCATTCTTCATGGAGACATGGGTGAGTGGGTGACCAGCCTTTATCGCCTTCACTGACTTAGTTGAAAACCTTTATAAGGGAATGGAGGAGGGGTCTTTTTGCATAAGTCCAAGAAGCCTAAACTCTATGCATAGCAGCCATGGCCAAGTAGGATACCAACGGAACAGAGATATTTTACCTTTTTAGATTGTTTTAGGTAAGTTCTCCATTATGGCTGTCAACAGTGTCAAGCACTCAAGCTCCTTGAAGTTAATCAATTGGCTTCAAGGATGAGATGGACTGAAAAAACTCAGCCCATGTGCATTACTACTCTAAGCACTTGTGAGACTTCCGTTCTTGCTGTTACATATACTTGAACATGATAGATCTAGTTATGCATGATAATGAAGTTATGGATCATCGAATGGATGAATGCATTGTTTAGAATGGAAATTATTTGGATGTTCATTACAAAATGCGTTAATCAATGTAATTAATGTTTGATCTCACTTAATATTTCTTTTCATAGCTCCTTATATGTAGCCCTAAGTACTATGTATAACATTTTCTTTCTTTTTTTAGAGATAATCGTTGTTTTTCTTTCTTTTTTCTCCATGAATCGTGGACCGAAAGGTGTAATGAGTTTTAATGTTTTTGCTTTTATGGTTAGGCCTTTCATGTTCATTTTTCATTCTATCATGTTGATTTTTATATCTTCATATAAGATAACTTATTAATGATAAATAAAGGAGCATTTCCTTTATTTGTAAAATTTATATCCAGGGTTGTGATATGTTCCTCGTCTTTACAACTTGTGACAGTTTGTCTCCCTTTCTTCCACAATATGGATGAAGATTCTGGTAATATAGGACAAGAGCTAGATGTTGATGGCAGTATACTTCTGGAATGTGAGACTGACAGGGCAGAACTTGATACTGAAAACATATTATCTGATGGTAGAAACGAATTTGTTGCTCCTTCTGTTGGAATGGAGTTCGAGTCATATGATGATGCATACAATTATTATAATTGCTACGCCAAGGAAGTGGGCTTCCGTGTCAGAGTGAAAAATTCATGGTTTAAACGTCATAGTAAGGAAAAGTATGGTGCAGTACTTTGTTGCAGTAGCCAGGGTTTTAAAAGAATTAAAGATGTGAATCGTTTGAGAAAAGAGACCCGTACTGGATGTCCAGCAATGATCAGAATGAGATTAGTGGATTCAAGAAGATGGAGAATTCTTGAAGTCACACTTGAGCACAACCATTTGTTGGGACCCAAAATGTACAAGACTATAAAGTCAGTTGATGCTGATTCAAAGAGAACATCCCTATCTAGCTCTAATGCGGAGGGACAAACAGTCAAGTTATACAAAGCGGTTGTCATAGATAGTGTAGATACTAGATACCTGAATACTAGTGCCAAAGAAAACCAAAGCTTCTCTAATCAGCTAAACCTCAAGAAAGGTGATGCACAGGCTATATATAATTACCTCTGTCGAATGCAATTGACTGATCCAAACTTCTTTTATTTGATGGATTTCAACGATGATGGATGTATTAAAAATGTCTTCTGGATTGATGCTAGGTCAAGAGCTGCATGTGGTTACTTTGGTGATGTAATTCTCTTGGATAACAGTTACTTGACTAACAAATTTGAAATTCCCTTGGTTGTGTTTGTTGGAGCAAATCACCATGGTCAAACTGTGTTACTTGGTTGTGGCCTGCTTGCTGGGGAGATGACAGAGTCGTACACATGGTTACTAAGCATATGGCTGAAATGCATGTCTGGCCACTCGCCACAAACCATAATTACAGATAGGTCTCAGGGCTTGCGAAATGCAATTAGCAAGGTGTTTCCTAGGTCACTTCATCGTTATGGTATTTCTCATATTATTAGAAAAGTCCCTGAAAAATTGGGAGGACTATGCAACTATGATGCAGTTAGGAAGTCACTGACTAGAGCAGTCTATGAAACGTTGAAGGTCAGTGAATTTGAGGTTGCTTGGGGGCATATGGTTCAGCAATATGGAATTTCCAATCATGAGTGGCTTCGATCTTTGTATGAAGATCGAGCTCAATGGGTGCCTGTCTATTTGAAAGATACCTTCTTTGCTGGTATGTCAACAGCACAACCTGCTGAAGTTTTGCATCCATTTTTTGAGAAGTATGTACATAAACAAACTCCCTTAAAAGAATTTCTTGACAAATATGAGTTAGCTTTGTATAAAAAGCACAAGGAAGAGACCCTTTCTGACATTGAGTCAAGAAGTTCAAGTTCTCTGCTTAAAACAAGGTGTTCATTTGAGCTGCAGCTTTCTAAAATCTATACAAAAGAAATATTCCAGAAATTTCAGCTTGAGGTAGAGGAGATGTATTCTTGTTTTAGCACGACACAACTCCATGTTGATGGGCCTTACATCATATTTTTGGTGAAAGAGCGGCTTCTTGGTGAAGGGAACAGGAGAGAGATTCGAGATTATGAAGTTTACTACAATAGAGGATCAGCAGAAGTTCGTTGTATATGCAGCTGCTTCAATTTTAATGGTTACCTCTGTCGACATGCATTATGTGTGCTGAACTTTAATGGGGTAGAAGAGATCCCTGCTAAGTATATCTTGTCAAGATGGAATAAGGACTATAAGAGGTTGCATGTCCTAGATCAATCCAACATTGTTGTAGATATTAATGATCAGAATCATCGGATTAATCAGTTGTATCGAAGTGCATTGCGCGTTGTGGAGGAAGGGGTTATCTCTGTAGACCATTACAAAAGTGCTTTGCAAGCCTTTGAAGAGTCATTGAACAAGGTCCATAATGTAGAAGAGAAACATGATTAGGATGAGAATTTAGCTTGACAATTATTTTGACTAGAGTTAGTGCTGCTTGGAAGTTCTTGTACAGAATTGTAGCCCATCTTAAACATATACTGATGATAGCATACTTATTGACACTGTTCTAAATTATTAATATCTTGTTCAACCTTAAACAGATATGAGAACGAAATTAAAGATTTGACTTGTCAGGAACTGAGTTCAAATTAAAGATTTGACTTGTCAGGAACTGAGTTCTGTGAATGGATCGTAATGTCTATGATGTATTTATCTAGTCTGAAACTTCAGTCTTTGACACTTTAACAGCACTGCAAAGTCTTTATTTTTATTTTATTTTTTATTTTTTTTATTTTTATTTTCTTTATTTTTGCGACAGTAGATAGGAAGCGCAAGCTAGCAAAGGTGGGTGGTAGTCGTTGATGTCCCATTTCTTGCACATGTCGCAAGGTCATGGGCATTCTAGACTTCCTCCTGGTTACTTAACGAATCCTAATGAAAAGACAACTTACCACATAAAACTATGCAGTCCAGGACTTATTGCCTAATATATATATCAGAACGGTGCAGTGCCGTGCGGGTAATGAAAAGCTCTAATTATACTAACATTGTCCGTTTTGATCAGAAGTCAGTCACCATAGTTTTTTCCTCTCATGATACCTAGTAGAACCGCCCTCATTTCCGCTTGGATAGGTGATGAGGCAATTATCGTTTGGGCACCTCTAATGGTATTACCTTGATAGCTGAATTGCCACCCCGCAGTTGCAATGTGATTACATTGACTGGCGTCTCCGTTTTCCCAAGATAGTTGTTGTTGACTGACATCTCCGTTTTCCCGAGATAGTTGTTGTGATGGGGCTATCCCAATATAGCAATGCAAAGTCTTATATTCATTCATTCTTTTTGCATAGGATTACATATACAATGCCCACTAGAGAAGTACTCTTGTATTGACGCTTTCTAATACGCACTATAAATCTATACACAAATGTTAAAGTTTAATAAAAAATAAAAATGACAAACATTACGAGCACCTTCATTCCTTATTTATTTTGACATCAAAATAATGCAACTTTACATCATAGAACTAGAAAACTATTCAACTAAAAAAACCTAAAGCTAATCAACCAAAGAATTATGCAAGATACAACTATCTGTGCTATTAAGTATATTACTCTTATGAGTCCTATCTTCAAAATTGGGGAAAACAAAGTTAGTGATCAGCAGCAGAGCCCTTAAGGCCACCAAGCAATCTAGACCGACATCTTAAATAACTTATTTGGTTTCCATCTTTATACACGTAGTTGAGATATCTAACAAGGAGTTATTCTGCTGTGCTCCATACTGAAACCAGTTATTAGCACACACTAGGGCCTCTAACGTAACCGGCTTCAACGAACATCTATCACTATCCAACTTCTTGGTTAAAGTATCAAACACAGAATCCTGGGAAATCGTAGCAAATGGTACAGACAATATATCAGCGGCCATTTTGGAAAGAGTTGGGTATTTGATTCGGTTCAACTTCCACCATTCAAGGATGTCAAACTCTGGCAAATCTCTTGGAGAAAGGGTCTCATCTAGATACTGATCTAATTCTGATTTTGTCGGATGATTGCTTGGAATTTCTGAAACATACACATCGAAATCCATCAACTCATCATCTTGAAGTGCCTCTGTTTTTATGAATCCTTCATATCTTTGTTCTACATGAATAGATGGCAATGGTAATGTCTGAGCAACGTATTCAAGGTATAACTCGTGTATACTCTCATAGACAGACCTTAACCACATTTCAGCTTCTTCACCATAAATCCTCTTAAAACTGTACTCCACAAGCTTCAACTTATATCTAGGATCCATAGCTACAGCCATTGCCAACGCCACACAACATTCCCTCCAATATGTATCAAACTTCTCAAACAAAGGTCTGATAAAGTTGCTAGTGTAAAGATCTTCTTTCAATGTTCCACAAGCCAATTCGTACTCAATTTTCCATACTTGATGAAAGAACGTATTGGCAGTAGGGTAGAATTCAGTGGAAAGAATGTTAGCCGCATCATAGAAAAGCTTCAAACAGTCACAAAGGACCTCTATGCACCTCCAATCAAACTCGTCCATTGAAAGAGCTTGCTCATAATCAGTACCAGAAGCATCTAGAAATTTTAAAACATCTTTTGACCTAAGTGCCGTTGACAGCATCCAGAAAGTTGAATCCCACCTGTGTTGATTATCAATGAATAACTCTTGCGCACAAGGGTCTTCACAAGATTCTGAAATTTTCACATACTTTACACAATTACGAACTTTGGCAACAGTTTCTCTTGTTGCTCCTAGGGCTTCCAATGCCATGCGATTCACGAAACGAGCATAGCAATTTGCAATCAAAAATTGATTCTTTCTGATAGAATTCTTTATCGATAGCAGGCCCTTGAGATTATCAATTACAGCTTCATTGGCAAAAGACTGATCAACAGTAAGTGCTAACAACTTGTTCTCCAAACCCCACTCAGACAAACATGAAACCACAGCATGATTAAAAGCAACCTGTGATTCTGGAAACGGCACTAAAACAAATTTGAGGACCCTACTTTGCAACTTCCAATCAGCGTCAATGAAGTGCCCCGTAAGAATGGCATAACCCAAAGTTTGATCTGATGTCCAGAGATCCATTGTAAGGCTAACACGCCCAGGGATTTCAGCAAGAGTATTTGCAAGTGACATTTTCTCTCGAGTATAAATAGCCAATATCTCATTCTCAACCGATCCAAAACTAGCCATAGAAAAGTTAGGTTGAAGGATCCGAGCAAAGTCAATGAAACCAGGATGTTCTACCATGTTTGCTGGAAAATCGTGAAGTATAATCATTCTGGCTATCTCATGGATACAACGATCTTGGTCCAGTGCAACGGTCACTGAACCAGGAGATGCTCTGCAGCGCTTTCTTGGAGGCGCTGTAATAGTTCCATTTGGGGTGCTTGGTGTGTAAGGGACGACTGGATTCTTCTTCTGAGTAGTACGATTTGCAGGGCAGATACCTAGGGATATGTGTCTCTTGAGGTGGCTCGTGCCTGATTGCTTTTTACCACTAATGTAAGCAAATGACTTATTGCACTGTTTACAGCAAGCCCGAGTACACCCAGCACTAACAGTTTCAGTCGTAAAGTAATCCCAAACAATAGATTTCTTTCTCCTTCGTTTGTTCGGCTGCACTTCCAGTGTAAGTGCATCATTATTATCTATTGCAGCAATGCCACCGCCATTCATCATGCCATTAACATCACCCATCATAGCGCCATTTTCAATTATGTCATTCATCTGCATATTCAGGCAGTTTTTACCATCAGATACCACATAAACTAAGTTCAATTTCAAAGTAGCAGAAGGTGCCACAGATTCTCATTGAATCTAATTTCCTTGCTGCAAGAAACCACCTCTAAATTCTAGACACGAAATTCGAAAAATCAGACAACGATGATCACTGAATAGCGCGAATTAAATTGCATATAAACCAATCTATAAACAGCATCACAATAAACAATGATAAGGCAACCTTTCAAATCTTAAAATCCTTATAAATTGACATTGTTTAGGGCAAAATTGAAGACAAAAGACAACAATGTAGATAAAAAAAAAGTTCAATTGAAACACAGCAAGCACTTCAAAGTAGTAACATAAAATCAACAAATTCAATTGTGGACATTAGTGAAGATGCAATCTGTAAGATCAATTAAATAAACTAAACACTAAATTTTGAATAATACACAAATTAATTCAATCTAACATTGCACTCTAAACAAGTATTATATAGCTAAATTAGCAATTCAACAATAAAGCAACAAAATTTATGACAAATTCTTAAATCCCAATTCAAAAATCAAAACTTTTTGAAACAAAAGTAAATTGCAATTCAAATACAAACACAAACACAAAAATCCCAGAATCAATAAACCCCAACAACACAAAACCCTTCAATTCAAAGAAAAAAACAAAAACCCCAGAAAATAAAAAGTGAAAAAAAGACAAATTTATAACAAGAATTCAAAGATAGAACAAAGTAATCAAAGAAAAAGCAGAACTTACATTGAAAGAAAAGGGGATTAAAGGAATTTAATTAGGGTTTAAGGAGAGGTTTACAGAGGGAAGAGAAAAAATAAATTAGTGGGCTTGAGCTTCGATAAACCCTAAATTGGACCTTAGGAGTAGAGGCAACAAAAATACAAAAGAAAGAAACTTATTGAATTAGGGCTTTTTTTTTTTTTGGGTCCAATCTATGGTAGTTTGGGTATTTATAGAGAGAGTAAGAGAGTGTGTTTTTGTACTTGAATTTGGATGAATTTTGAGTTGTTCTTTAATTGGCTTTATCTTCAATTCTTCACCGTTGATTGATAGATTTCCAAAAAGAAAATAAATAAAATTAAAAAAAATGAAAATGATTATGATTTGGATTTTGGAGTATATCTCTTTTGATTGAGATAAATATGGCAACTTTGGTTAGTATGGAAAAATAATGGAAGGAAGAAGATTGTGTTATTAGAAACATGTGAGTGGATAAGTGCGTGGTATATATCATGGGGATGTTTTTTCCACGGAGTAAAATCACTCTTTTTATGTAATTTACCAATCATAGAAATTTGGAGTATTGAAAAATTGTGTGGAAGAATAATTCTTTATAAAAAAAAAAAGGGAGAGTGATAAGAATATATTAAAATCGTTGGAGAACCTTTTAACCAATTAAGCTATTACTCTCAAAATCTCAAATTTATATGATATCAATGTGATATATTTTACGAATTATAAACAATTATATACGTGTTATTGTGCATGTGTAAGTTAGATAGCTAGCTAATTAAAGTACAATAAAAGAATATTATAGATATAACCCTACAAGTCTTGCAGATAATCACACTTTTGTTTGACATCGTTTTTTGTTTTCAATTTTTTAATTTTAGAAAAACAAAAAATACCAAGAATAGGAAATTTTTTTAAAAAACAAAAAAAAAACCCTAGTATTTTCATTTTCCTGCTATGAATATTATGACTCCAACTTACGATGCTATAAGACTTGTAAAGGTTGATTGTTGCGATTAAAAAAACGGATAAGGTGGTATACTCTGTAGTCTCCCACGCACGCTTAATCCTTTGGAGTTATTGAAGTTTACACGAGTTTCACACCAGTCAAACAACCACGAAGACAAATGCCAACGCACCAAACATCAAAACACCCTTTCTTCCTCTTCTATGTAGTTGCAGTTGCCCACTTTCTCCAACTCCCCAAAATTTATGCAATTTTCACCCCACAAACTGCAATTTATCCCATAAAATAATTCATACAATTATACAAACAAAAACAAATATATCTTATATTTTTATTAATGTTAATTGTATTTTGTAATGGACATGGATTTATCATTGTTAGATTTTGGAGTGTATGATCATCATCTTTATCAAAGGTTAACAATTGATTCTGCATCTCTTGAAGTTGATTCAACTTTTAGGCATGATGGTACTTCTCCTTTACCTTTGGGTATGGAGTGGAGCTCACCTCCTCAGAAATGGGTATGCTTCAATTTCTAATTTTTGGTTCTTTTGTTGCCAATCTTATTTGGGATTGTGGGTTTTTGATTTATGGGTTTTGGGTGTTTTTGAATTTCTGGGTTTTGGGTGTTTTTGATTTTGGTTATTTGGTTAGTGTTTGATTTTGAGTTCAATGGTTGTTGATGATTTGATTGATTTTGAAGTTTTAGCTTGTAGTTGAATGAGCAATGAATGATCATGATATGTTCACTGTTTTTATTGGCATCATTGTAAGATAATGCTTGTGAATTATTAGTGTAGTTATATAGAGGAGAAAAAAGTAGAGAACTTTGAAATTTCATTGGATAAATATTGTAAATTGAGAGGAAAATAATGCAAGTTTGTGGCAGAATGTGGGATGACTTGGGTATGATTGGCAGTTTGTGAAACTTTTGTTACTAGATTGAATGTTGTTGATCGGTCAATGCTTGAGGTGAACTAAGGTGGTTCAATGGTCGTTGTTTTATTACACTACTGATTGTCTTAGATGAGGGGAGAGACTAGTTGAATAAGTGAATTAGAAATGTGCAAAAACATGGAGAGAAATTGAGAAAGGATGGATGATAGTAGCTGGTGTAAGAGTTAAGATGATGGAAGGCGATGTATGCGTTGAGTATTTGTTGGCTAAGACTTCATCATAAGAAAGAATTTGAAATAGTTAGGTGTTTGAATGAGACTGTCATGAGTAGCTATGTCTATGGTGTAGAATGCAAGAGTCAAGGAATCAATTCAAATGGAAGGTTGAATTGATTTGAAAACTGCCCACTTTAGATGTGCCTTGTGATTCAAATTAAGAGAACTATCTTGACGGTAAATAAAAAGATTTCAGAGATTGTGAATTAAGTTGACAATATACTTGGGGGCCATTTGGTTAGCCTTCTTTTATCATTAATATAATCAAATTCTTACCTAGAACAATGAATAGGTCCCTAAACAGCTCTTTACCCCGCCAAGATTTTGAAAACATGCAGCCCTTGCCTATGTCATGATTCATGAGTGGAAGACATGATTTTACCCTAGTATCCATGGTTTTCAGTTTCATTTTTGAACTAGTATGATCCTGTTACAAAACTTGATATTCTTTATGTATGTCTGGTCAGGGGTCACGTAATGTTTTATAGGTTATTGGCTAGATTGGAGTCATTGGACTCACTATATTTGATTTGTCCACAGGATGGGCAGCATACTGTTTGGCCTCAGGATAATAATGACGGATGGAAATACTGCGTCACTGTTCCCTCTTGGACTACCCTATCAAATTCAAGAGGCTCAGGTCCAGTTGTGGTATATATTGCTATACAATACAGCTTGAAGTATTTGAACTAAATTTGATACTTAGAATCTTAATTAAATGAGCTCTATATCCATCATCGTATTTGTTTTTTTTATTTCTGTATTTAATGTTATAATCCCATGAATCCCATTATGGTCAAGAAAATAGCTTTAATAATAATAACTCCTGATTTCTTGGTGTGTTTTTTCTAATTCTGAATTAGGACATTCTGTTCAAAGAATCTAGTTCTATGAAAAGTTGCTCCTCAAAATTTATTTCATTTTCCATAAAGCTTTTCTATTCCTTATTTTGTCATCAGAAAAGGTTGCATGTACAATTTTTATGTCTGAGTTTGCTTAAGTGAGCTGATCATTTATTCTGGAGCTCCCTGCCTTTTTGAAGTGTTGTAACCTGTGTTGGTGAAGTGAAGTCTTGGTCACTTGTCACCTCTTTGTCTACTCATTCATGTCTTCACTCTTCACTAATTAAAGTACAAATTTTCTCGGTTACTATAAGATGGCCGGGCCGATTTTGTAAAATCCATGCTTGGCTGTAAGTAGCATCCCTCTCTCCTTATCCTTGTAATGTAATATGGGGTGTGTTCAGCTTAACTTTTTAAGCACCGTTATTAAAGCATCTGCATAGTATTTGTTCTACTGAAAAAAACTATGCATGTGCACTGTTCAGTCTGATGTTGTAGCAGGTGACTTCGACATTATTTCAATTCAAAATGCGTGTCCAACTTATGCAGCCGCCCTCTTCCTTATTTCCTTTTTTTGGATTTATTTTTATGGTTACTGTAATCATGTGTGGTGCTTGTCAGAATTCTATTCTTAACTTCTAACTATCATAGGGGACAGTATTACAGGGTCCAAGTTGGCATACGGACACCAGAAGCAGTCACAACAACTCGAGGATTATTACGTAGATTTAGTGACTTTTTGCAGTTGTCTTCAGAGGTTTGCTTACTTGTTTATCAGAGATTTTTTTTTTCTCTTCTGGTATTCATGATTTCTCCTTGTATTGTGTTGATTTCTCCTTGTATTAGATTGTTGGTTGTGTTTTTATTTTGTTTTTGTTGGAGCTCATAGAATTCTGTTTTTTCTTTTGTAATACCATATTATTTTTCTTCACCTAGCACTGATTTATATACCTTCATTTTTGCAGCTTCAGAATCTATTTCCCATGAAAACACTACCCACTCCTCCTTCAAGGAAGATATTGGGTTCAAAAAGCAGGACTATGATTGAAGAGGTATGAATATGGGTGGCTTTTAGTAGATTTTAACAAGCTTCTGCTTTGATGGCTATCTTATAAGACCCTATTCACTATCAGAAACATCGGCCATACTAGTTTTTGATTTCCAGATGGCTTCTGCTGTGATGGCTATCTTATATGACCCTATTCATGAAAAGTCTCAACCAGTCAACTGTAGGAAACTGGGTTACCCTCTGCTTGTTTCATTTTGATCGTCTCTGTTTGTAGTTCACTTTCCCGTTGAGTGAATTCTGGGTGCAGGAAATACAGTGCAACATTGGGTTCTTGTAATCTTTGCTGCCATAATATTTCAACTCATCTTTTGGTGATCCATCACAATTGCTTGGAACATAGGAAAGCTTCTCCCTCTTTTGTATTCATTTGAAGTGTTGCTTGCTGATGATGAAGGGATTATGCACTTATCCTCTTGTTAGTATCACCCTAGGAACAAGAGGAGGAGATTAAAGAATAATAGACTATTATGCAGTATAGATTTTATAAAAAAAATTTTTGTGTCGTTCAATGTTGAATAGATTTTTCATTTATCTTAAATGAGCACATTGAGCAGACAACGGTAACTAACTGACTACCATAATAGCTGCTGCTTCTGTCTAAAACTTAAAGTTCTCATTTTATTAATAAAAACCAGTACATATATATATATATTTTTTTTATTTCAGTAGTTTCTTCTTTAATATCACTATAATCTTCTCTCTCCCAATGGAATCCACTTATTTCTTATTGCATTCGTACCATTGTGATCAGAGTATCAGACTTCCATGGCAATATAATAAAAAGGTGCGCATGTAAGCTGTAACTGTATCTTTTTGCAGAGAAGAATATCCTTGGAAGTTTGGATGGAGAAGTTATTATCAATCATTGATGTATCAAGAAGTGCACCTGTGGCAATTTTTCTGGAGTTGGAAGCTGCTGCCAGGTCTTGTAGGTGTTTCCCAATAAATCTTAGTTTCATTGGTGGCTTTATCTCGTATAGTTGTATTATTTTGTGGTTGATCTTTTCTGGATGCTATAAAACACCTTAGTTTGGCTGTGATATTAAAGCTGGCAACTCTTTAATAGAATGACGTGATTTGATTATAATATATTTATGTCTCAGCATTCAATGATTTATCGGGGAACAGTGCCTCGTCATTCGTTGAGTATCTGCCCAGTGCCAAGGGCTCTGTGATTGGTGAAGCTTCATCAGTTGCATCTGATTATGGTGATAGCACTGGTTATGAAAAATCTGACCCTGGAATACCTGAGCTTGGAGCTCGTGCTTCATCTATGGTTAGCAGGGGAAATTCTTTGTTGGACACCAACTTTTCAGACAAAGCAGAAGTTACTGGTGCTTCCATGGTGCTTCCATCTTATGAAGATTCTGTTGGAAATGCACCTTATAATGAAGATGGTAAGGAAATTATATTCGAAGGAGAGCACTCCAAGGTGGTAGGCGATGTTACAGACTTGTCTACAGATAGTCCTGGAAGCGAGGTAAGTGCTTCAAAAGCTAGCGAAAATTCATATTGGGGAACATCAAGGGGTCACAATGAAGGAGGGCTGAACCTTCCTGTTGGAGCTGAAGGTCTAACAGATGAGGATATGCAATTTCCTAGCAAATTACTGGTGGCTCTTCCAGCAGATCAACGCCATAAATTCAGCAGGGTTCTCACTACCATGCAAAGGAGGCTGGCAACTGCAAAAGCAGACATGGAGGACCTTGTTGCTAGACTGGATCAAGAGCATGCAGTGAGACAATACCTTACAACAAAGGTATCTTTCTCAATCTATAATTGTTCATCGTCTCTGTATTTATCTAAGACTCCAAGTTATGCTGTATACAAATCACACTGCAGTATTCCACCGGATGGTGACATTTGTGTTGGCCCCGCTTGTTTCCCTCAGTTTTCCTGATTATTCGACCCAATCTATATCATGTTTGAAAATGAGCCGTCTGTCTCATCTCATGACCCTGGCTTGCATCATGTATTAGTATGCTAAGTAATCCTTGTAGAGTTGTGGGCTGTGGCTATTGCCTTGTGACGATAATGCAACTTGAAATTTTCTTCTCAGCTCACAGATTTGGAAGTGGATCTGGAAACTACTAAAGAGACTACAAAAAACAATCTTGAGCAAGCCTTTGCGGTTGAAAGGGAAAGGTATACTCATATACAATGGGATATGGAAGAACTTCGAAAAAAGTGTCTGGAAACGGAAATGATCTTGAAAGCTGAACAGGTTAAAATTTGTGCACAGTACCCTATTTTGACAATTTTTTTATGCAACCTAGAAAATATGTTTAGTTATTTACTGATATCTTTGTATGATTTTCCAGGATAAAAATATGCATATGGTTTCAGAAAATTCATCCATTATCCAGGAGAATGAAATGCTGAGACAGAAATTGGAAGTGTTCACGGATCAACTTGAGAACTCACAGAAGCATCATGAAGATTCTGAAACAAAGTCAAAAACAGATTTAAAAGTGCTGGTTAAAGAGGTGAAGTCTCTTCGAAGTTCACAATCAGACTTGAAGCAGGAGCTTAGCAAACTAACAAAAGAAAAGCTAGAGCTGGAGGTAATATTCGTCTAAAAGAGCAAATGGTTCATCTATTCTTCATTTATAAAAAATTCTTGTCGTATATTCGAAATGCTTGCTGAAGTTGTCGACTGATTAACTTGACTCGGTTTCATTTTCTGCTGATGTTTCACATGTACTTGTAGATTAAAACATATATTTCATGTATATAGGCAAAAATTTATATACTTTTTCCAATGATACTGAAACCGAGTCAAGTTGGTAATGCATATACATATGTAGGAAGTATAAGGCAACATTGTATAGAAACAGGTGAACTCATTGCTATGTTGCCCAAACAACTAGCAAGTATTCTAAAACTTGGAGATAATGGAGTATATAAATACAAATAGTGTATACTTCTAAATATTTAGGAAGTATAACAAAATTGAGACTCCTAAATCTCCTTTGGGATTCTATTATTTCGTATAATTTGCAAGCTAATCAACCTAAACCGCTATTCTTATGTCCTTGTGAATATGTCATTATTCTTGTTTCAAGTGTTGGAACTTATATCTTGTATCATCCAGCAAAACCTCCAAAATGAGAAGCAAGGAAGGGAAAATGCGATTTCTGTTAATGAGAAGTTGCTGCATGAATGTTCAATTCTTCAAAAACGCCTTGAAGAATCCAGCGTGAACTTCTTAGTTGAAGAGGAAGACAAATTGGTACTGGATACTTCACCGTCTGATGCAATTGATCTACTTTCCACTTCTGATAATCGAATTGGACTTCTTCTGGCAGAGGTACTTCTGATGCTGTTCTTTGTATTCATCCAAAGCATATTCTAATCAATTTAATCTATAGGATAAAGCATATTTTATTCTTTGCATGACCAGTCAGCCAGATTCTAATCAATTTAAACGATTCATTCAACTGTAAGATAATTTGCCTGAACTAACTTTGTGCATGATATCAGGTCTTGAAATCATCGCAAATGGCACCCTCAAGTGTCTTTTACTTTGCTAGTGTGAGATTTATAGTTTAGACTACAAACTTCATAACAGCCACCCCTCCAACTATCCCACCTGCATAGTTTCTGGCAGTAGCTTGATTAGAAGTACCTTGTTCAGTTGAATTTCATTTCTAGTGGTTTAGTTCAATGACTATATTGCATTAAAAAAGACTGAAACCCAAGCTGATTATTATTATATTTATATTGTTTATGAACCAAAGCCTTGGCTGATTATAAGAAGTTATTCATTGGCAGAATAACTCGAAATTTGTGGAGGGCACATTATATTTTGTGATCATATGCATCAGCGTCATTGACATCTAATGCTAAATATGCTATGCATTTTTAATTTTATTTTTTTGTACTTTACTCCGTACTATCCTATCTATATCTCTCTTCACCATCTCCAACCCTCTGCCTTCTGAGCCTTTCAATTTTTCATTGCAGTACCTAATTCTTTCATTCTAAAGTTAACTTCTGATTCTGTCACAGGCACAGTTACTAGCACAAGATGTTGAAAGTTCAGTAGACACATCAAACGGTTCGACAGTGGATGGTCTAAGAAAGATGGTTACAGAGCTCTTCATTGACAACGCCATGAAAAGGAAACAAATCATCTCACTTATCCGTTGTGCTCTTAAGACACTTGACCTAACTGAAAAGGATGATGAACGGAAAGAGGCATCATCAAAGCAAACTGTATTGGGAAAGTATTTGTGAATGTTCCAAATAAACATTTATGGCTATTTCATAAATGTAATACTTCATCAGTTAGCATATAGATTTTAGACAACTGTTTAAAAGATGACATGAGAATAAGTATTCGATAATTTGTGTCTCCAAAGGGAACATGAACTAGTAAATATTAAGTGCGCTTTTGGTTGCCATAAATTGAATTTTTACCGAGTACCGACATTTATAATACACATAATTTAATATCGTTATACAAATCCAAGAGTTGGCCATGACACCACAACTTGCTTGGTTGTCATACAAAAATTGTGAAGTCATAGAAATTTTCAATTCCCATTTTGTAGGAATTTGGAATTTCAACTCCAACGATTGAAGAGTTCTTACATTTTAATGAATTGAAAGCAACCAAACAACTTCCCCTTCCAACAAATCCAATTCCTAAACAAGCACTAAAAATTGAGCTTCTTCTAAGAGAGATAGCTAAATCACTCCAGATATTCCCCAAATACCTGTACGACAAATTCAGAAACAATTCCTGATATACACATAGAAATACTTGCTTTCATAACTGTAAAACAATTCCTTGAGTAATTGCAATACTAAAGAAAGTCACATAAGCTGATATTGCCAATCAATTTCATGAAGTTGTTAAAATCCTGCATAAATTACAGACATGAATGACTGACAATCTAAAAAATGTAACAGCTTGAGATGGCTAAATGACTGTTCACTGAAAAAATTAAAGCATAAAAACCTATCAGTCTATCACTGTACTTGTATGTAACCAAGAATGTTTTATCTTTATTCTAGCAGTTTTAGCAGCAAACACTCAAACAGCAACACGCTACTTGTCTCCCCCACCAAGCATGCCCATTAAATCTTTTGCATTACCCATGTTACCCATATTGCCCATTTGTTTCATCAAGTTCTGCAAACCACCCATTCCTCCCATTTGCTTCAACATCTGTGGAGGGAGAACCTTGCTCATTTGTTGTGTATTGATGTTACGCGACAAAGCACTCATTTCTCCCTTCTTAGGTATCTTCAGTCCCTTCATCTTGCCCCAGATTTTCGCAAGGCGTTTGTACTCCTCCATCATATCCATAACATCTTTAACCTGACGGCCAGAACCACGAGCAATCCGCATCATTCGAGATTCATTGATAAGCTTTGGGTTTGAACTATCCAACTCTGCAATATTATAATGGAATCAAAACAGAGTCGACGATGTATCAGGGCGAAAAAAAGAAGAAACAGAACAAATAGAATTATAATTTATATACTGATTACAAGGTTGATAGCAGTTTTCTACATAGTGCAAGAATGTTAATACTTTATTAAGAAGAGTTTTTGAAAGGGATACATAACAGAGTCAACACGTGAGGTTTAACAATGTAAAAGATGATTGTTCTCTTTTTAAGCATCATAACACAGCACAGTTTATGGAAGTAAAAAACAAAGAAAGCCCCAGCAGTGTCACTGGTTTTCCCACAACAAAACATATACACACAGCTTACCTTCATTTGTCATTGAATCCATCATTGTCATATAGCGCTTGATCTTTGCCTGACTCTCCTTTTCTTGACCTTTAGGCATTAACTCGGAACTGAATCCAGGAAGCATTGAGAAAACCTGGAATAAAAAAAAAATGTATTAGATGAAACAACACACTGCAGGCCATAATTAGCGAATTACAATGAAACTCAAGACAGCCACCACCATGTTAAGAATGATTATAGCAGCGATCCTGGTGGAAAAATGATCATAACTGGAGAGAGGGCAGGTAAGAGAATTTAGACTGAGACAACGGTAACCACAATAGCCTCAATCGTAAACTTCTAGTAACCTAAAGTAGGCCCAAACATTGTGGTTTATAACTTTTAGGGACTAAATGGTAAAGGGAAGTTCAAATAAAATAGTATGTCTCAGCAATACAAACATGGGCCACACAGAGAAAAAATGTTTAAGAGAATCATTCAAGGAGAAAGAAGGTTATTAGTTGGGGCAATAAAGGAATTCAAAGCTAACCCTAGAATTTCCAAACAAGCTTCTAGCCTAAGAGAGATATTATAGCATACCTGACCAATAGGACCCATCTTCAAAATATTCTGAAACTGCTCATACATGATTCGGAGGGTAAAGTTTCCCTCAGACAATTTCTGCAAAAGTTCAGGTTGTTGATCCATGGGAACCACTTCATGGATTTTATCCATGAAACCTGACCAGTCACCCATACCTAACGGAAAGAAAGGGACGCTGGCATCATTCATGTCACATCAGATAAAAGTAGCCCAACAGGGCAACAGACGAGAGAAAGCATGCTAACAAATCCGTGCATACCCAAAAGGCGGCTAACAAATGGCTTGACATCAAAAACCTCAAACTCATCCATGTGTTCTCCTGTTCCAATGAATATCACTGGGCTCTTTGTAGCAGCCACACTGCACAACAATTTGAGGTTAAAAAAAATGGTGAATTACAGGACACAACTATGAACTCATCAAGCCAATAACAATATCCTACGACAAGTGTCACACCAAATGGGTTAAGTCAAAGAATTGACAAGATGCTAGGGTAGCATGAAGTAACTAACATCAAACTGGATAGGTACCCTTAGAGGCAATAAAAACAGCTCCATGACAACATAAAACTATAAATTACTTGTCATCAAGCAAAGATGTTATCTACAGCTCATAAAAATTATGAATTGTGATAGATTACATCGTATATAATGGAAGGACTGAAGTACTGAACTGCGAATGATTAACCAATCCAGCAGGAGCAACATACAGACAAAAGGGTTCTAAACTCAGACTGTTCAAATGCTGTATACCAAGTTGTTTGTTACTTGACCAAGTTGTTACTTGACCAATATTTCCCTAAGGTTATGAAGTGTCATTAACACTTGCTGGATACCAAGTTGTTTGTTACTTGACCAATATTTCCCTAAGCCTTTTACTGGTGTCTCACTAATGACACTTGGCATCAGTGCCAGAAAATAGGTGGAGTGCTGGAGTGTATCATTTGCAGATAATTCACGCTCCGTCTCCCTCTTCCCAGTCATCTATTTCAGTTGCTAATCTGGATGCTTTTGAATCATTAAACTTACATTTTAACCATAGAATCTTTAATATTCTCTATTCAATGGAAGGGAGAGACCCATTCTAACAAAGAGCAAAACGATAAAAATTGCAAACACCATGATACTTACGCACTAAGAGCACCACCTCCTTTCGCATGACCATCCATTTTAGTAATAATCACAGCTCCAACAGCAACACTTTGCTTGAAAGCCTGAGCTTGATCAAATGCAGCTTGACCAATGCTACTATCCATGACAAAAATGACAAGATCTGGTTTCTGAAACAAACAAAATAGAGCAAGGCTTATCAACACTTGTTCTCCACTCACAGAAGAAAGGGCAAACACTGGAAACAGATAAGCATTACAGAAGGAGATAAAGAACTTAAAAATTACCGTTGCCTCAGCGACTTGCCGCATCTCTTCAAAAAGAGCAGCCTCTTGTTTGTGGCGACCACTGGTGTCAATAATAATGAGATCACAGGATTCCTTTTTGAATCTTTCTACACCTTCAATAGCAATTTTAACTGGATCTGATTCCATGTAACTGTCATCACAAGCGGCAATTATTAGAATAAATTACTCAGTAGTCTTTTCAAGCACATATAGCTAGTAACTACCAATTCATACAGCTAAGCACACCTGGCTTCTAATTTAGAATCAAATCTCAAGAAAACAATACCCAAAAAAATGAATTGGAATGTAAGTTAGGAATTATACGCAAATGAATTAAATCAATGAAGGCTGGTAGAGCAGGCTCATACTACTGTTGTCTGAGCACATATCTGAGCCTGCATCGAAGTGGGATTTGGCACAAGATTTAACATATCAAATGTTTACTTGTTTTCATCTTTTAATGTTACCATGTTGGATACTGTCACATGGACTCAGATACGAGTGGCATGGGTATGGATCCGGGTATCCATAAGGATATTTTTAAAAAGTAAGTATATGGAAACATTTTCCGAGTTTTGGACATCAAAACGGGGGCACCAATTTTAATTATATATATGATGTTGAAAATTGCAGCTGGAGTAACCAAGTGGGCTTAGAGACCAAACTTGAGAAACCTTAATACTGGAAGAAAAAAAAAGAAGCAAATTATCAGTTTTGTTTCACACATAATTTCAATTTCCAAAATAGGTGAAAGAGAAAGGTAAAAAAGAAAGCCCTACTGTAAAAACTAAAAGGTGAAGGCAAAGTTTTCATTCATATTTGTCTTATCTATTATCACCGGCAAAATAACCATTAGAGATGGCAAATCACTTTGTTGCACGCTACACAGCCCCAACAAATTAAAGACAGCATGTGTTAAATTCACCTCCAATTTTCAGATGCAGGGTTTATTAAAAAAACGTAGATCTCAAATTTAAGGAGATAATATAAAGGATTAGGTTATCGAACTTCTCTCCCACTTCATTCCCCCCACCCCTCCCCTCCTAAATGTAGCTGTATCAAACCTGCAATCTGTACCTTTGTGTCAGGAGGTAACAACACTGTACGCCGGCCAATTTGGCATGTAGGACAAGAGAGGTTGGATGAAAAATGTAATATGGAAACTAGAAGAATTTTTGGTATACATTCAATCTTAAGAAATAATGATTAGCCGACCCCATTTATGGGACTAAGGCTTTGGTTGATTGATTGATTCAATCTTAAGAATTGTTTAGCTGAAAGAGCAAGTATAATTTGAAGTTTCTAGCATATGTGGGTTTTTTAGGTTAGTTTACAAAATAAACTAGAAAAATATGTTGGTGACAAAAAGTATCAATGAAGGGTAACATTATTGTTTTGCATAGGCATAATAGTCCCTTTTGTAGTCACATTTTGCTACTTGTTCTAAATTGTATGTAGGGTGCATAGGGTACATTCTCAATCATTCATGGCACATAAATTAACAATAAAATAGACCAAGTTGTCACAAAAAGGTAACCCTCTTTCCCAGGAATAAATTCTAGAATCAATAAATTCGTGATCTTATCAAATTGAAATGGAATTTTACTCTAAAAAGGTTTCAAAAAGTGATGAATAAATAATTCTCAAAATTCTCAATTTGTATGTAATACTTAGAGCAAAAGGGTTTTAGGAATCATTAATAGTGTAGTAAACGGAGAGATGCAAATTCTTTAACAAAAAAGAAAAATGTAATTCACTAAATAATAAAAATGGAACAGAACATAGATATCTACCAAGCAATTGATTCAAGCCAACATCAACAATGGACTGTCATATTAGATAACATATAATCAAAAGGTAAATGGGCAAGAAAGTTCTAAATTGCTACATATAAATCCATAAAATACTAACTCTGCAATGGAAGTAAATAGAGAAGAAACTAAAGCAACAAACAATTAAAAGGTAATACCTTCCATAAAAGGGAATCTTAGCTTTAGTAGCATTCTGCTTCAACTGATCAAAAGCACCAGCCCTAAAAGTATCAGCACAAACCAGAGATGGCTTCCAACCCTTTTTTTGATGATAATATGCATATTTTGTACAAGTAGTTGTCTTTCCAGACCCTGAAAATTTAAGTATGCATCAGAATCAGTCAAGGCCAAGTTAAAGTCTAAAAAGAGAGAGAGCAAATGAGGTAAGATCCTCTTTTAAAGCAAAGGAAATTCCACCAATCAATATCAAAACACAATATACCTCTACAATAAACATACCTTGTAAACCAACAAACATGACGACACTTTGCTTTCCTTTCTTTGGAGTAAAAGCTGGCTTTCCAGCATCCAAAATGTTGCAGAGTTCATTAAATACAGCCTAAAAAAAGAATTTTATTAGCAGAACTCGAAATGATTTCACCTCATAACTAATTAAAAAATACATAAAAAACCCATAAGGTGGTAGTTTGAGCAGCTATAAAGAAATATTTAAACCTATCCCTAGGAAAATGGCAAAAGAAAATAACAACATTACAAATTTATGACTTACATTGACTAAGCAGAAGAATTTTTAATAAAACAATAAACCTCATTTATTGCACCAATCCATCAATCATATATGATTAGCTTACACAGCCTGTCCAATATAAATTTGATCCCTCTATCCCTCCCCAACTATAATATTCAACACCATCTTACAGTTGCTTGTTTCTATCTTGCACCACTACTGAAACCCTATAATCTACTCAGTACTCACACCTCATTAAAAGTTACGAGTTCACAATTATTCTTGGAACTCACTAAAGTTATACCAACATCAAGCAATCTATCGCAAAACATTAGGACACAAATATTCAAAAGTTCAGAGATCGCAAACAAGCACCTAAACCCAAGAAAAGACACCAATCTATGAACTAAAAAGATGCTCTACTGCAAAACGCTTCACCAATAAATCATTATTATTTATTGATTTACGACAACCAATTTCCACAAACCAAAAACCCTTTCACTCCCTAACCATTTTGTAAAAAGAATTGCCAATACAAGCACCACAATTATCGACATAATGGAAGATTTCAAACTTCCGGCCGTGACAACAATTATTTCAATCAGAAGAAGGATACTCAATTTCACTCATAATAAAATCATCACAAATGATCACAATCAATTTGCACTGGAAACTAACTTCAAGTCTTCAACCTTACTATACAAAATTTGAAACAAATCATAAAGGTAACAAACAATAATTCCACAATCAATAACAAAGATAAACTTTAAAAACACAAGAATTTCAAATCCACAACCTAAATTACATAATTAATTTAAAGAAAAACATACGCAGCAACCTAAATTCCCCAAATCTACGAAATTTACAAAGTTATAAACCCTAAATAAACGAAATCGAAAACGAATTGTTAACAAACCAGTAAAATGATTTGATGCTTGTTATGACTAGCAGCAACATCATCAAGATTATAGATCTTCTTGATATTACTGGTCATATCTCTTACAAGCTTGAATTGAACATCGGACTGCAAAAGCGCACACGAGATTTCATTGAGGCATTCGTTGAGAACTTTTTCGTCGATGGTTGCTGCATTGCTCATCTGTTGTAGAGCGCATGCTATGCTCCCTCCTAATTGCGCTAACACCATTTTTGCAAAATGTGGGTGAAAAAACTCCTAGAATTAGGAATTGAATATTTGGATACCAAGATGGTAGGATTTTCAGAGAGAGAAGGGAGGATTTGAGAGAATAAGTAAGGAAATTGGGAATAAGTGATGACTCACGAGTTTTCAAAGGTTTCCAAGGTCAAATAAAATCGACACGTGTAAAACATACTTCTAACAAATTGGTGAAATCCTTAACTAGAGAGCCCCAGTGCGACGGTGGAAGATAGGGATCAGGGAGATCTCAAACGAGGTAGGGGGAGACAAAAATGAGTTGGTTGGAAGGAGTAAGAAATGACATTGAGCTTTTTGGATTTATAAGAGAACAAGGTTCTCGATCGCACGGGACGGAGGAGAAAAATGTGTATAGATAACCATATAGAATGATTACTTTTAGTTCATGTAGCCGATCACAATTATAGGAGTAAGGCTTTGATTGATTGATTGGATATAGAATTGAAAGAAAAAAAAATGAGTGGAGTAGAAACATGTTGGCGTTTTCTAGAACTGTGTAGAGTTAAAAATCTGTTGATCATTCAAGACCACGTTTCGTCTATGTTACCCCAACACTCTCATTTAGCTTAAAAATTGAGTGTCGTATCATATCATGTTGGACACAACACTACATCCGAATACTCCATTTTAACTATAAATTTCACTTTTTTCTACAAAACGGGACTCGAACACGCATATCCAAGTAGACAGTTAATCCGTGTCCACGTAGCATGGCGTTTCGTGAATACTATTCAAAAAGTTGTGATTTGTTTCGTAGATAGGTGTTGAGTTTCTGCAATGTATGCGATTGAATGAGTTCATGCACAATAGGTTTATCAGTCAAGGTATCAAGTAAACAGGCCACCTATGGCATATGGCTCTAGGGGGAAGCTGGATATGCTGGCGATTGTGAGTAGATGTTAGCAATGAATCAACATCTATCTAATAACTATAAAGGCAATGAAGCTGAACTTGTCGACAATTGCGAGTAAATATTAACAATAAATCAACATACATCTACAAGGGAGTACCTATTAAGGTAAAGAATCAAATGATATATTATTATACTACGAGAGTAAAAAATTTAAAATTGAGTTTTAAGTGTCAACTGTCAAGTAACCTTAAAAGGAAGGCATGCTAATATTTTACTGGAAAAGTGAACTCATATTTTGTATTGTTACTTGAAAAGAAGGTCCTTAGCCACATACAAAAGTACAAAACTATTTTCAATGGAACTTTGTCTTCCCAAACTTGGCTGGTCACCCCTAAGGGAAAGAGTAATGCTTAATGATGGACAGTAAAATTGTCTTCTCTTTAATTGAGATAGCAATATAGAATGAAAAGAGAAACATAAAAATGAAATAAATCTAAGTCAAGATGTCAATAAGAGGCTCCATTAGATAGACAACTGATCGATATTTGGCAATTGGCCTGAAAAATGACATTTTCACCCCTTTTTGACACAACAAAAAGGACAGCTCTATTAGCAAAAGTACCACCAATAAATAATTACAATAAACAATAACCAAAATCCACAAAGCGAAAACCTGTGTTACCCCGACACTTCTCATTTACCTCCACCCAGATACTCCATTTATTACTACAAACTTCAATTTTCCCTACATAGCCAAAAAATGTTCACGCAAACCTAGTTAAGTAATGCAATCCCACTAAAACACGAGGAAGATGAATGTAACGGAAATCCGTTTTCATGTAAACACCTTAACCTCATGCACAACCCGTAAGACTCGTGTAAAAATAATTGCCAATGCAAGTGCTCCAGTTATGGAATGGCTTTTCATTCGAGTCTATCCAAAGATCAAAATTTTCGTAGCCATAGCGATAGCTATTTCAATCAAAAGGCCAATACTCAATTTCACTCACATGAAAATCATAACAACAAAACCAAAACGCACACAAAACCTACCTTCAACTTTACTATACCAAAATTCAAAACAAATCATAAAGCTTCTAAACTAAAATTCAACAATTAACACCAAACATTACACTCAGAAAACACAACAGCTTCCTTCCACAACCTAAATTACTCACCAATTCCAATAAACATCACATCATATACAACAACCTAAATTCCTCAAATCAACAAAACTCACAAAATCAAAAGAACCCTAAATTAACATCACAAAATCATACTAGAATTCAATAATCAATACCAAAAACACACTTATAAAACACAAGAATTTAGAATTCCACAACCTCAATTACCTAACCAATTCCAACAACAAAAACAACACCAATTCCAATTCCAACAACAAAAACAACACCAATTCCAATTCCAACAGCCTAAATTCCAAATTTTACACTTCAAAAACACAAGAATTTCAAATCCACAACATAAATTACACCATCAATTCCAACAACAACAACAAATCATCACCAATTCCAACAACCTAAATTCCACAAAATCAAAATCATCACCAATTCCAAAAAAACCAAAATTCCACAAAATCAACGAAAAACACAGTATCAAAACCCTAAATTAACGAAATCATTAATCAAATTCAGTTAAACAATAAACCTGTTGAATAATTCGACGCTTGTTATGACCAGCAGCAAGATCATCAAGGTTAACGATCTTCTTGATATTAGTTGTCATATCTCTAACAAGTTTGAATTGAACATCAGACTGCAAAAGCGCGCGCGTGATTTCATTCAAACATTCATTGAGTACTTTTTCGTCGATGATTGTTGCGTTGCTCATCTGTTGAAGAGCACGCGAAATGCTCCCTCCTAATTGCGCTAACACCATTTTTGCAAAATTTGGAAGAACGACAGGAAAACCCTAGAAATTGGGAATTGAAGAAAGGGGGATTTTTTAGAGAAAGAAGTGAAGAAGGCAAGAGAATTGTGGGTTTAGAAGAAAAAGGAAGGAAATTGTGAAAGAAATAGTGTGTCAAGAGTTTTTCATGTGGTTTTCTAGTCAAATATAATTGACTTGTTAAAAAAAATTGATGAAATTCGTGATTGAATTTGAAGAACACATGTAATTGGTGAAATTCCTAGTTTGAAACAATTTGAATTAGCATTTTTTTTAATAAAAAATTGCGGAAATGGGTGTGAGTTGAAGGGAGTGGTGTTGAGTTAAGAATTGGCATTTTTTAAAAAAATTTTTGGTGTTTAATGGATTGGTGTTGTTTTAAGAATCGGTATTTTAAAAAAATTATAGCAGAAATGTTTCAATTTTGAGTTTAATGGAACAATGTTGGATTCCGAATCAACATTTATGAAAATCAGCAGATATTTTTAGAGTTTAATAGAATGATGTTAGGTTGAGAATCAATTGATCATTCGAGATCTCGAATTGTACAAATTTTTTTTTAAAGAGTTGTGATTTCTGGAATATCTGTAATTTTTGTTCTGTAAACAGATTTTGAGTTGCTGCAATGAATTTGATTAGATGGGTTACGCTCATGTATAGTAGGATTATCAGACAATATATGAAGTAAATTGGCCACATGTCAGCTATGGCTCTTTATTGTCATGCAGGTGGAAGCTGTGTTGCAGTTGAAGAAGGGTAAAGTTGGAAACCTCGGCGATGATGACTAAATGCTAGCAAACATCTATCTATCTACTAACTAATTACTTATTATACAATGATATCTCGGCACTTCAGGTAATTAATTCAAAAGATAAACTACTACGTATTATAGAATATTAGAATGAGAATGTATAACCTACTAAAAAGGTCAAATGCTTGTTTTTATAAGGGAGAAGTGAAGTAGCATTATTACATGGAACAAAAGCCCATAGCAGTACAACTCTCATGCTTTCCCAAAGGTCGAGCTTGATGCCAGGAGAAGCAAGAAAAGAATCGATCAACCTATTATCCATTCAGGTAAGAAGAGGAAATGCAATGCTCCCCCAATATTAAATTAATTTCTTATGTCATTCAAGGAAGAAGAATTTGATTTATATATTGGTGTCTTAATATAGCTAGTGTTAGCTATATATAGTAATCATGTAGTCTATGATATATGTAAGGTTAACTCCTGAAGTTTTAATTGTGTATATTGTGTCAAGATTCTAAAGAGAAAGTTCAGAGTGTACACCACCTAACTATAGGAACTATGAAGAGACTTGTTAACTTGCCTCCCTAGTTTAGTTATGTGTCTTATTGTGTTGTTAAACCGTTGTAAAAATAAAATAAAAGGCTATATGAAGTTATTTCCAATATAAGTTTGTCTTCTTAAACTTGGTTCATCACCTCTAAGTACCAAGGGAAAGAGTCAACATTGATGAACAAAATTCCCGGCTCACTTTACATGAAATAAAGACATAAAATAAACAATTGAACATAAAAATGAAATAATTTCCTCATCTCAAGTCAATAGATTTTCCCCTCAAAAAAAATAAAAAATCAAGAGAGATAAGTCATAAGAGGCTACATACATTAGCTACACAAGTAGCTAATGTTTGTTAATGTACCTTAAAGATGACATTGTTAAGGTCATATCTTTTACACACTTCAAAGCAAGTAGGGATGGCTAGTGGATAAGAATTGGTGGATACCGTACTGCATCTGCCCCACTTAGAGTAGGTGTGGATATAACTTTGGTGGATAATATTGGGTGATTAAAAGCAAAATTCGTCGTGGATAGTGGGTAGATGATGGATCTTTAGGCATATCCTCTCCATATCCACCCCCCATCTCACATTCACTCACTGCACTAAACTTTCTCAATTTTATATAATATTATAGGTTTTTAATAATCTCACCCATTTTCCAATTTACATACCCACCTAGGTTGTCTAGTATTGACATTTTACCACTTTAGTCTTTAGTCAACCAATTAAACAAACCTCAATCATATCCTTTCAACTATATTTTCATGTAATTTGTATACGACTGCTTTTATTTGTATAACATAAACTTGTGTTGACAATTATAAACTCAATTTTGTAATTGATAATCAGTGGATAGAGGTTATTCACTTGGGATGTAGCTAGGTGAATTTAAGTAGGTAATGGATATTCACGTGGGTGATGGAGCGAGTGTGGAATTTGGCTTGTGCCCAGGTGAGGATGAATTTGATTTTGTACTTGTCGTGGGTGGTGGGAAGTGGTGGATATATATATATATATATATATATATATATATAGGTGGAAGATGGGGTATCTGCATTCACCCTACCCCATTGTCATCTCTAAAAGCAAGTACAAGGGCTTAAGCTTTGACCAGTGAGGGTGCTAGGGCACTTTGAATCTCGTGGCTCTAAGGATGTCTTCCCTACATGTATGGTTACTCAAAACTACCTATATACGTACATCCAATCATGACTAGCAACCTATGCATTCATAGTAATTTTAATTATCTTCTCAATAAAGACTTGCTATTGTTTTAAATTTCTTACTTTCATACAAAATAAAAATAACTTTAATTTTTTACAAATAATAAAACTACTCCTAATAAAATACCATTAGTTTTTATATATCAAAAAATCACTCAAATTACGTTTAATTTCACAAAGCAGATTAAAACTAGTAGATCGTAAAACAAACCTAAAACTACAAAGTAAGAGCATAGGCCACCTTGAGAATTGACACAAGTCACACAATTGATGCTTTGTTGAAGCTTTAAGGTGCACCACAATGCAACAAACCAAATCAACAACAATAATCAATTGACCATTATCCAATGGCAACAAAATTGAGCACTTTGGCACCAACAATATGTTTCTCCTCCACCTTCATCAACAAAAGCAAGATATCAACATGTCTAACAATGACACCAAAAACAACAAGAACAAAAATTCAGCAATATAACAAAACTCCATTAATTCCAGTTGTTCAAGCTTCTTCAGGCAACAATAATTCTCCTGAACCCTCTTCATCAATTAACAATACCCAAAACTCAGCTACTACTCCAACTTTTCAGGTAATACACTTCTGACATCTCTTGTTTTTGTTTATCTTTTTGTTTCCAGAAATTCATTTATGATTAATTTAGGAGTTATTTTGTTTAGCAAAAGAAATTTTGTCTCATTTTCATTTTCATTTGGGAAAGCATTTCAGTATTTCACTATGGTCTTACATACAAGTATGAACAGAAGGTTTGGAACTATTTCCTATGCACATCTTAGCTCAAGATTATACACAAATTAAAAGTTATTAATCTTACTATTAGACTTATGATATGTTGATTCAAGAGTCAAGATTATAGGCCCTTTTCTTTAGAGCTTAGCTGATGATTGAGGCCCAGAATAGTTTATATATTCTATCAGAGCTGAATTTTATTACTGAAATGAATATAATATATGCTAAATCAAGAATCACTCAAATAATCAAATGTTGAAAGAATAGGGCTAGCTATTTGAGTTGTTGATGCTTTAAACTTGTAAAAATCTAATTATCATTGTGTTCATATCTTAAAATGACAATGACAAGTACTTGGTATGTTATTACTGTATTGATAAGTGATAACCCTTGTGGTAGATAATATGAAATTAACAAATTAATTTGCTCTATTATTGCTTCGATAAAGCAGTAGGTCACATTTGATGGAAAGTTAATTAGGAGTGACATTTAGCATAAGTTGCATTTCAACCTGATTTTGTAAGATGATGAGTTGTTTAAGTACATAAACTAATACCCCGTAAGTAATAACAGTTCAGAACTATTATGTACTATTATGTACTCCATATGTATTAACATACACTAACACACATAAAGATTTTCGTCTGTCGGAGATCAACAAATATTTTACTGGGGTTTATCCTTGGACGTGGTGAAAGAAACCTCATTGAGCTACCTGCTACCCGAGCAAGCAAATGAAAATCCGTCTTGAACATATAAATTGACTGTAGCTTAAATACTTTGTTTGTACTCTACACCTTTGTTTTTCCTGCAAATCATGCTATTGGAAGGTGCTATCTTTCCTATTAGGCCAAGGTAATTAGCTTAACTTGAACTCTACACCTTTGTCTACGCCATCATCCGAAGCAATCCTGTATTCTTCCAGTAATTTTGCTAGGTCATGGAATTTCTTTGCTACTTGATATAATGTACTTCACTTTTTCTTTTTCTTTTAAGGAGTCGTATTGATTATTATTAACGATGCAGGAAGACTTGATTTACCTGTTGAAGTTAGCTGCTGGTTCTTTTTTGGGCTCAGCCTTGGTAAAATATGGCAGCGCTATTTTACCAGACATCACCAGACCTAACCTTACTCAGGCTTTGCTGATGATATCAACTCCAGTAGTCATATCTGTTTTGCTTTTATTCAATGGCAGTCGCAAAGGTTGATTTGTCTGAGATAGCAGAATGGGTATGGAACACAAGCTATAGACTCCTTTTCTTCAGTTTTTAGATGTTGAAGCAATTCAGACAATGGAGTCACTATGCAAACAGGGTTTTACTTGTAAAGTTTGGAGTACTGTAATTAGTAAGTTCATTACAACAATTTGAATTTAACAGTTAACCTCTGGTATCTTTTCATTGTTCTGTGCGAAATCGAAAGTATTTGGTATGATACCAAAATTTGAAACATGGCAATGATACCAAACATGCACTAATTGTGGTGTGCGATAACTGATAATAGTCTCCGCAAATCTGCTTGTATAATTTGTTGACAATCCTTTTAGCAGGAAGCATGTGCACCAAGCAAATGGAACTCTCCATTTGATTAACCAATGCACATCCCTTAATCAATTATCTGTTGAAAAAGGTCTACTGTCCTACATTTGTGCATTACACTATTGCAGGTAACACAAAAAAGGCACCCTTGGGTTATCACTTATCAGCCATTTACAAACTGCGCAAAGAATCAAAAATTTGCCCCAAGTGCAGCCAATTAATCTGGTTAAACAACCAATGCTGTCTGTTTTCTCAGTGGCTTTGAAGTATTTTAAAATGTACGCAAAATAGAAGAATGTGGATCAGAGGATGATGAAACAGCTACAGATTATCTCTCAACCATTTTAGAGCGCTATTTGCTACGTTCCTGCAACAAATGACCATCTACTTATTAAATAATTAAAATAAACCACAAACAAGCCAGCATAATCTTAAAAGACATAATAGATTTGTGTATTACATATCAAAGAATAATTCTCATGAATAAACAATAAGGTAGCAAGGAACAGGTGATTTACCCAGCAAAATCTTTTAATTTCTTCAATGGGTCACTTTGATCTTCAGATTCCGCACTTTCCTCAGTATCTGCACTTTCCTGAGTCTCCGTTGCTTCAACTTAACAAAAGGGATGGTCTACTCAGTTTCTCATTATTTAAAAAAATGGCATTTAAATGAAGGATTCTCCTGACAAGCTTGTCAAGTTAATCTCACATGTAGGAAAAAAAAACGAGTTGTGGAGCATGTGTAGGTCAAACAAGATCTTTCATTTTCAAGAAAGCTAACAATCTCTAGATTTAAGTTTTCAGTTTCAACTTTGATGATGTTCACCATATAACCAATTGCACCTCGCAGGGTATAACCGAAACCTTTATTCTGTGCTCAATTTAAATCCAAATGAGCACAAAATAGTCTTGGTTGTACCTTGCAAATTGCATTGAATTCCAATGGACAAAAGCATATTTACTAATTTTATTTGTGGCTGTATTGATCAACAGCCTTTCAAATTAAGAATTAAAGCATCAAGCAGAAAACTAACTCTCTGTGATCATGGGGGAAGGCCAGATATCATTGCTATAAAATAGAATTTTTCTCAACCCCCC
>PYUH01000145.1:1096613-1126364 GCA_016808085.1 Suaeda aralocaspica
CCCCCCCCCCCCCCCCCTCCTTCTCTCTCTCCCTCATCCCCCCGCCCAAAAAATCCCACACATCATTCAAAACCTCAATAGAGCTGGTATGCTTGGGATCTTTAAACACGATATAAGTTAATTTGTTACTAAGGCCACTTAAATATTGAGTGGCTCTTACACAAGAGAAAGAGAAGATACTTACCAACTGGTCGAGGTTGAGGACGAGGACGGGTACGACTGAGTTTCTTGCTACTAAGGACAGATAGTTCTTCAAGCAATTCACGTTCTTGAACGCTGAAAAGATTATGCATATAAATTAAAGCCTTTACTTCAAAGATGCAAAAAAATTGACAACGTATATGTCAGTGGAAATGGGAGCACAAATGGTCCCAAAAAAATGAGCAAGGATTCAACTTAATCAACTACTGCATGCAAAGTTGCTAACATAGAAGTCATAAACTTCTATCTACTAGGAAGTGCTCACATCATAAAAATGTGTTTGACTGCTTGTTATAGCATCAGTGACTAGACGACCACTTACGTAGCTATAAGCCTACAACCCATTCGCCTTAGATATTCTACTTCAATACCCATTAACCTCAAATATTCTTCTTTCATTTATCGTAGAAGTTGAAAAATAATTGCAACACACTCATTTAGGGCTGTGGTCCCCATTTTTTTCCTTAATTACCTACTCAGGAACTCACTTAGCCCACCCACATCACAATGTAATTTCTCTTCGTCACTACTTGTAATACGCATGGGCCATTATTCTCTATTTTTCTTCCCTCTCCTCATTCCTCGGTAGTTGTATCCAACGTAGCAATTCAAAAACTGTTCTATTATAGAGGACTTTTTTCCTCCAGTCGAAGATCTCATACGAGTATAAAAACAACAAAAATTGCCTTTGTAAACTTCACTTTGTAAAAAGCTACCTTATTTTCTGGATCATACTGACCACTGAATCATACATTCCAATTGTGACATGTAAACTAATAGTTAGCCAGAGATTTCTGAAGGATGGATCAAATCCTAAATGGTATCGCAAAAGAGAACCAACCAACATCGAAGTTTTTCAATGGATAACAAATCACATATAGTGACAGTAAACAATAACACAAATTTTTTACTCACCTGATACGCTTCGGTATTGCAACTTTTACAGTAAACAAGTGATCACCACGTATGGAGGGTTTGTTCAGTTTCGGTGCACCCTTCTTAGCAAGAACAAGAACGTCTCCTGGTTGGGTGCCCGGTGGAACCTCCAAATCAATGGCCCCTTCAACAGACTTAACCTAAAGAGGAAAGGTAAAGCCACTAAAATTGTAAGTTTCATTACATGACATTTGGATATTGCAAATATAGAGATATGTTTACTTGCTTAGTATATAATGAGCAGGATAACTCTTCCTCCTATCCATAGAAAGTTAGAAGCTAAACCTATTATGCAAATTCATCAAAGACTAGAAAATAAATGCTCAGATCAAGGTTCAGAACAAATTCCCAGAAGTCCAGGTGTTAGACACTAGAAAATTTAATAGGCTATCAGGCTATTGCTTCAATTATCAATGTAAGTCATAATTTATAAGTAATACTTGAGTATTTCCCTTTATTCAATTCAAATTTTAAGCACTCGCTCAGTCACTCTGTGAGTATAACAATGATTTTAAATTTCAATGAAGGATGAGGTATCAAGTGACAAAGATAGTATGCCATTTGTGTGACTTCCACAGCTCCAAAATAGTGAATAATCATGGTGCAAAGTAACACTTTGAACAGTAAATAGTCATGGTGCAGAGTGATGCTTTGAACAGTAGGCTTAATCTCCAGGCTTCCAAGTGCACTTATCACTAAATGGTCACAGAAACAAGTTCCATACTTTCATCACCAACACTCATACCTAGAGTCAAGAATATGGCAAGGTAAATATATAACAGTAGATTCTTAAGTTTAATTTTGCCTGGATTTATATACATCAATCTATGGCTATCAGTGATAGAGGTGGGAAGCAAAAAGCTGCCAAGACCATGGCACCACTAAAAGTTGACAATAGACATGATGATTAACTTGCAAGGAACATGTAGATCTACAACATAATACTCCCTTTGAGAAGTTTATTAGAGAGTTCAAGTCCATAATGACGTGATTAATTTACCCAGCAATACTATATAGGATGCTCCAGCTATATTGTAACATGGAGAATCATCATACTCCTTCCGTCTTTTTTTAGTTGTTACATTCACTTTTTCACATCTCCCAAGACGCAACTTAAAAAATCAATATCTCGAGTTCGGTATAAAATAAAATTAAAAAAAGGAAAAATTGCCAGATGAAACCTTTTAAAAACTTTTTTTTGCCAGAAGAAACCTTTTAAAAAATTTTTTGCCAAAAGAAACCTTAAACTAAATTTTTTTGCCAAAAGAAACCTTAAACTAAATTTTTTTTGCCAGAAGAAACCTTTGAGCCGGAATCCGGTGTTGACTGACGAATTCCGGAGTTGACCCACTTATTCCTTTCTTGTTGCACTCTCAAATCGTTATATACACTCTCACATTTATTTCCATCTAACTTCTGAAATTAAAAAAAAAAAAAATCGAACTTCTAATATTTTGTCTCTCTCTCTTACTCTGCTTCAAAATATCCATTCAAATTATTGTGCATTCAATTTTCTGTAGGTAAAATTATTAAGGTAAGGTAAATTTAATTGATTACATCTAACTTTTTGAAATTTATGGATTTAATTGTTCGTAAATGAAGAGAGCTGAAATTTTTTTTTCTCTGTAAAATGGAGGCGCGAAGAAGGCGAACAAGTTCGAGCAAGGGAAAAGCAAAATCGAAGTCATCAACATTGAAGCAATGCAATTGGCGAAGAATTGAGAAAAAGAAGTAAGTTTTTTGAACTTTTGTAGTGATTAACAGTTATGGTGACCTGTGTATTTGTGATTAACAGTTATGGTGTTGAGTTGATTTAGTTTTGTTCAAATCGTATGATGTATTTGTGAATTTGTGTTGTTGTTGTTCAATTTCATTATTTGTTTTGGCATTTAGATCAGTTTTGGTGTGTAATTGGGTGTTGATGGAGTTTGTGTTTGTCGAATTCCAGGTTTAAGGGTTGTGACACTATTACTGAAAAGTGGTTTCTTTTCATGGAAGCTGTAAAGAGTGCAAATAAGAATAATAAGTGGGTCAACGCCGGAATTCGTCAGTCAACACCGGATTCCGGCTCAAAGGTTTCTTCTGGCAAAAAAATTTAGTTTAAGGTTTCTTTTGGCCAAAAAAATTTAGTTTAAGGTTTCTTTTGGCAAAAAAATTTTTAAAAGGTTTCTTCTGGCAAAAAAAAGTTTTTAAAAGGTTTCATCTGGCAATTTTTCCTTAAAAAAATTATATATTTGGAAAATATACAGCGAAGGGAGTAATTTGGTTAAATATGACCTTTACCAGAGTAACATCACACAAAAATCAAAAGAAAATAGGAAAATGTATCACAATAAAAGAGTGGTAAGTGTACAAGTTGGCATGCACTCCTAGAAAAAGTAACAATGCCAATCCCCTTCCACAACACAAACACACAAAAACTATTGATTCATTATGTCAGTTTGTGATTTCACTCAGCATGTTTCCAACTCCACTACTGCAAGAGGACAAAACTATAACTTTACCTTCACGACCGTCCCCAGTATGGCATCTACGTAACTGATAGAAATTGCAGAACGAAGATTAATACCATCTCTTTGAATATCTGGTATCTCTTCAACCTCAAGATAAACATACAGATCTCCAGGGGAACCCCTGACAATCAAGCAAAACACTGTCAACAAAATATTTTAGAAGCAAACTGATTGAAAGCTATACATAGCAGCAATAACTATGATTGACATACCCCTTAGGTGCAGCATCACCCTCCCCAGGAACCCGGAGAATACTACCATTGCTTACCCCGGGCGGGACTTGGACTTTGATACCCTTTCTAACACGAACTCGGCCCTCACCAGCACATTTGCGACAATATTCAGCAATAATTTCACCATTGCCACCACAAGCTGGACATACAGAGACCTAATAAACCAAAGATACGTATGATTTACATTTCAAATAAACCAGTATTAGACCCAATTTGCAAGGTTCTAAATTCAGATCAACAAAGTTCAAAACACCAATCAATCAGTGGGATAGTGAAACCTTATCCTCTCTACAGCTCTATAAAAAATAGCTAGAAGCTAACTCTCACTGCCAGATTGGAGATTAAGAAACTAATATTCATCAGAAAATAAATTTAAGTTAAAAAAGCATCAAGAGGGGGAATGTCACCCCCATACAAAAGGAGAGCTACAGAAAGATTATCAACATTGAACACCAAAAGGCAAACATGGACGAAAGATCAAGACAAATACATTTACACCCTCACGCGATAGACTCATTCATGATCTCATCTACAAAATATACAAAGGGGCAATGACACATCGACACTAATAACAAAAGGCTTCCAAATATATATATATATATCTTCTACAAACAAATCTTAGAATTTAGATGAGAAAAGTTAGGCCACCACAAATTTACCAACTCTTCCCTTTCAGTCTTTCACATGCACCACCAAATTGCTACAGGAAGAAGCTTTTACACTTAAATAACATCTTCATCCTGTAACATTCTAGTTTAGCCAAAAATACATCTTCGACATCATAAGGTTAAACCCAATGAACCCCATATAAAGCTGATAAGCTACACATAGACATTAAAGTACAGAGAAGCAAAGGCTGAAGGGTATACTCCGAACCAGCCTAATAAAGAAATCAGTTTGAAACTTAAAATATAATATGTAATTAGCATTTTGATACATTGCCCTTCTGTGTTAAAAAAATGTTTCATATAAGCAACAGTTGAATATTTTAAATCTAACAAAAAGAAGAAAGAAAGGAAAAAAAAAAAAAAAGAACCAAATTGTTGCACATAATATTTAAACATAGGTAGTATCAGCGAGATATTATATGTAATTAGCATTTTGATACATTCACACTTTCACAAAGTGTCTGATTATCGTTAGAGCACAAGAATACAACAATTTTAGCCAAAACTAAGCTAAGCGTGTACTTGCCTCAAAAATGTTTCATTCGATGCATTATGCATTTATTTCTAGACAAAAAAAACTGAATCAAGTACGACAAAGTACTTTCTAACCTGTGAGAACATGCCAAAAGGTGTCTGTTCAGTTCGCATCACTTGACCCCTTCCTCCGCAAGTAGAACACAACCTCATCTTAGAGCCAGCTTTTGCTCCGGTCCCAGCACAAGCCTCACAGGTCTCCAGATGTGAAAGCTCAAACTCTTTCTCTACCCCATATATAGCCTCTGAAAACCTTAATTTCATGTCGTAGCTGAAACACTTTAAAATCACGAGTCAATTCCATTGTTGGTTGTAAAAAGAAAGGGAAGTCTATGTGCCACATCAAAAGCTAGTTAATTCACCAACGAATAAGCAGCTTCGACCATTAAAAACTAAGCCAAGTAAGACAAAGAACTCACTAATAAACAGAAAATACCAAAAAAGAATACTGAAACAAGATACTAAACTCACCGTATATCTTCACCTTTTGTAACAGTAGCACGACGTGTCCCAAATGCAGAATCCATCCCAGGGAAACCACCCATACTTGCTCCAAAGAAAGTCTCAAACAGATCAAATGGGTTGGTCTTTAGCGATAGAGAGAGAGAGAGGGACAGATAGTCAACACAGACAATATGTTAGTGGCAGCCCAATAATAGTAATATAATGATCAAATTCACAAACTTTGAAATACCGTGTAAGCACCGGCTCCTCCACCTGCACCTTTCAGACCATCTTCACCATACTGATCATACAAAGCCCTCTTTTTGTCATCTGATAGCACCTGACAGTGTTGTACTTCAGCGTTCAAAAGGTAATATACCACATCAGGATAGAATGTAATATACCAAAGCTATACATGTGGTCACAGGTAGGGCATGGATGCATTTTAGCTTATAAAATTTATAAGAAGAATATTGATGAACATGTGTATAATTTGGATTATTTGATTTCTTCCAAATACTAACTAGCGATATTTTTGAAGTCAAAATACCAAATGAATAAAAAATCCCTTTATCAACCATAAATATTGTATCAATCAATCATATCCTTAATCCCAAAAATTGGGGTCGGTTACATGAACCAAAAAAAAAAATCATTCCATGTGGTCATCCACGTAAATTTTCAATGGCAAAGTGTTTTTGTTGGCATTGGCAAATAGCAAGAGAAATCAGATTCACAACCAGGTTCAGAATGCACTGCTATTTGCTGATATCGTCACAAATAGGATTAAGAAGCATTTGAAGGACATAAAGGAAGCCGATATACCATACACCAAACCTCCCCCCTAGTACATAGTGATCCCATCATTGTTTCTTAAATACACCCAATGACATGAACAACCACGAAAAATCATGAATGTCAAACTAACCCAAGCCTATTCTATCCATACTGAGGTCTTAGGGAAACCATAGCATAAGATACAGTTCACTTAATCTTTTCATTACCAATAACAAGTTAACAACTCTGTTTGTTTCTAAAAGCGGCGGTTTTAGTGTTTTACAATAACTTATTGCAAGTCCATAATTTCACTTAATGTGTACCATTATCAAAAGATAGTAAGGAGTCACCCTTGAAAATCAAAAGCCACTCTCAACACACAATAAAGTATTTTAAGTCCACCTCAAGAGCTACTCTCAACACGCGATAATGTACTGTAAGTCCACCTCAAGAACTACTCTCAACACAATAAATTACTGCAAATCCACCTCAAGAGCTACTCTCAACATGTGATGTATAGCCACTCTTACGATTCTCACAACGCGATAAACTATCATAAATCCATCTCACACAACACTTCATTAAACAATTTAAGTAATTCACCTTACAATCCTTACTTCCACATACCTCATAAGCAGTACTAATCTCCTTGAACTTATCCGTCGCGCCGGGCTCCTTATTAACATCAGGATGATACTTTAAACACAATCAAAAACTCCACAAATCAGAAAAAACTCATAACTAAACACATTACATTACATCACAAAAACACAAAATCAAAAAAAAAAATAAAAAAAAAAATCAAAGAATTAATAACTACCTTACGAGCTAATTTCCGATACGCAGCTTTAATATCCTTAGCAGAAGCAGACCTAGAAACGCCTAAAGTAGCGTAATAATCAGAAGAAACAGCTTTTACAACAAACCTCGAATTGAATCGCCGTTTTTTGTAGCGAAATTGCGCATTATTTTGATAAAACTGTAAATTTATAGAGATAAAGTTGCAATTAGAGCGAAAGCTAAGGCCGCCATTGATGAACGATGAAGAGGTGATTGAAGGTGGTGAGCGTTCGTAGGAAGACAGAGTAGGAGAAGGTGAGAGGAGAGAGAAAGGTGTGACCGCCATTTTTGTGGTTGGTCTATTGCAGTAAAGAGGAAGATGAATGAATTAAGTTGTGTAATGTGTTTGTTTTGGTTCAGTTATGGATGTGAGGAAAAAAAAAATGGTGGTGGTGTTCATTCAAGAAGTGCCCAGAAAATATATAGTTGTGGTTTTAACATGTGTGGGAAATATAGAGCCGCTCATCTAACACTCTGTATGGCATTTTGCCCTCTCGCGTTTTTTATCCACGGTTATGGACTTTAAAATAAAAATCGTTGATATAAGCATTAACAAAAATGATATGGTATTATTTTTTCTGTTGATGCGGTTGTGATTAAAGTTGCATTTGGTATAAGAGTGAACTCTAACCATTCAAAATGAGTCTTAAAAGGTGGAGTGCATAAAATACCGAAAACAAGGACAACAAAGTCACAAAATTTTTGTTATATGTAACCCTTAGGTTACATAATAGTATGTACATTTTTAATATTTTCATTTTAATATCTTCTCTTATATAACCCTAAGAGCTATGAATAGTATTTTTCTGTCAATTTCATTTTAGGGGCATTTGATTAGAGGAGTGAAGATTGGAAAATTGATGTGATAGTACTCTAAAGTAGGGAATTTATACTCCATAGCAGACTTGGAGTCTGTTAACTTCAGCTGAAAACAACTGAACTGAACTAAACTGACTTAAACTAAAAGTTCTTTATGAAGGATTAATGAGTAGCAAAATAAAAGAACACCCTTAATACCACGGGTAAAATCATGCCAGGAATAAAATCATGCCAGGAATAAGGGCTTCAAACCCCATATTATTCCCGTAAAATAATCCCAACATCCTGTAAACAAACATCCTATAAATTTTCATTCAATAATGATCCATAAAAGACTACATTTAAAATGTTTTAAAAATTCAAATCAGATGAACAGGTATTTGTTTCTTCTTTTTTTTCTTTTTTTCCTTTTTTCCTTTTTTCCCAATAAATACAACACTTCATCAACAATCATTAAGTATAGAGAACAGCACAGAGGGTGAAATAACTAAGCCTCTCGGAGCTTAACAGAAGGCTTCTAAATTTCTAGACAAGGCAGCTAGACCTATTCATGCTACAAATATTACATCTTTGACTTAAAATACATCACGATTGTAGTGTCCAGAAACAGAACTGTTTGGTTGAGCTTGCTGGAGATGCACTTTTAATGTATAGTTTGTCACCTGCAAGAAAATGAAAGTTACCCTTGTCAACACCGCAACTAATAAGTGACCTTTAAAATTGAAGAGACGTTTTTATTAACGAAAGTGATGATTTTCAGACCTCGAGTCTCCTTATCTGTTCCTGATACTGAGAAAGCAACTCCTTCATCTGCTGCACTTCTTGGTTCTTGTCATCAAACTCCTTCTGGCGCTCATGCTGAATTTGTATACCACGTTTAAGGATAGTATTATCCTGCATTAATGTCTGAATCTGCTGCTTCAGCAAGATGTTTTCCTGCATAAAAGGTCACTTGAATGTAAGTTATATTTAGGTAACTAATTAAAGGGTTGAGCAAGAGCATTATGCAGTACCAGCTGCTTCAACAAAACATTTAAAATAGATATCAGTTCCCAACAGCAATGTGGTAATTTTGGGTATACAAGTGCCAAAACTAATACCCCAATAAGAAATCAAACTGAAATTACCTTCTGAATATTCTCTGCAGCCTCTGCAGTAGCCTGAGACCTAATTGATCTCTCCAGAACTTCTAACACCTTAGCAGCACGGCCACGTGCATCATCTACACTTGTTGCACTCATCATCTCAGCCACTAATAGTTCCACCCACTGCTTACCATCTGTTGGGAGGTTGTTGTTCTGTGCAGATGAATTTTCAGCAGGAGCGGCTTGTTCTTCGGCAGGCATACCACCTACACAAAAGCATGTTAAAGTGGTCTTCTAGATTCAGATAGCACAAGTTCATTGCAGCACAAATAATTGAATAAAGAATCAAAGAATGTACCTTGCTCCACATGTAATTCTACATGATTCACAGAATCCTTAGTCTCCTCGGAGGATCCTAAACACAGCTCATGCAACCTCCTGATAGCTGCATCTATGTCATCACCACATTCATCAAGGGCTTTCTCCAGAAGCTGGTAAAATGGCAATAAGTAGAGGAAAACAATTTAGCAAAAGGATAAACAACTTGAAAATTAATGTATATCTAGCTCTTAAGAACTCTGTAAACATAATATGGAGTAAAACAGAAGACACATAAATACAGCAATTGGAACAACAAACAATGCAATAACACAACATGAGATATGGCGAGCCATATGTAACCACATCAGCTATTCCAATTGATCATCTACTAAGTATTCATAAAAAAAAAACTCCAAACACTATAGGCCTATAGCCAAAATTTGAAAAAGATTCAATTCATTTCTTGCAAACTGTCGCAAATCAAGATTCTTCTTTAAACGATATCTGACAATACCATTGCATTTGCTGCCCAAAAGAATCTTCCCAATTGGTTGATTCAATATTGTATTCAAGCCATATACAATACACGTAATCACATTAATCATAATTGAATACTTCCATTCTCATCATCGCTCAAAACCTGAATAGTATTCAAACCATATACAATATACATAATTACATTAATTATAATCGAACACTTCCATTCTAATCATCACTCAAAAATACCACAATTCTTCGTCATCCATCATAATGCCAATCTTAAAATTCCCATCTAAACACCCAACTTATATCATTCATTATCATCCATCTCAATCAATTAATTCAACTATTATCCTGCCGATCAGGCCATTAGTCCATCATCATTTACCTTATTGATTCAATACCTCTTCATTTCAATCAACCACAGTTAAGGAATACCTCTTCATTTCAACCACAATCAAGGTAATTACGGAGTACAGAATAACTACAATTCAAACATATCCATATTTCAAAACCACATACACCCAATCTATATCACCTCGAAAAGCCAAAAAGTTTCAATGATATCCTACTAATTGCCAAACACAATCATCGTCCATTTCGCCACAATCACAAACCCTAAACAATCAATTCTTTCTATAACATTCAAAAGAAAATCCCTCCATTTTTTCCAAAACAACATAAATCCAATCCAAAGAACCTCGAAACATTTGTAAATTCACCCAATTGCCAAACATTTATAATCATCAATTTTGCAGCAATCCCAAACCCTAATCTTACTAACCAAGTAAAAATAAACATTTCAAAATTCCTCAAATCAACAACACTAAAGAAACCACAAAATCATAAATATAACAAAATTCCAAACCTTATAATCATCATCATCAAATTTCGCAACAATCACAAAACCCTAAATCACCAAACTTTACAATCAAACTTCATAAAAATCCCTAAAAACATTCCTGAAAACAAGAATTCTAAATTTCTAACAAAGAAAAAGAAAACCATTAATATCAAAAACTATTAGTACCTGATGATCCATACGAGGGAAATGATGACGAAGCTTATCAATATTAGAGCTTCTAGAAGGAGGAGATGGCGGAAAAAATCGAACAGGAGAATTCGAAGAACAACGAAGCTTCTTTGAAACAGGTGTAGTAGTAGTTGAAGTTGCAGGTAATTCTTCAAAGAAAGATCTTTTACCACACACAATTGCAGACATTTTAATTAATTAACCCTTTTATTTTTTGGATTCTTTTTCTTCCTCAGAGAATCCTCTGAGTTTTCAATTTTTCTCCAGATTTTTCGAATTCTTACCAATTTTTAATCTCAATTTTATTAATTTGATGAATTAATAGAAATCGAAAATCGAGAATTGATTATATGAGGTTGAATATGAGTGAATTTGTAAATCAATTGAGAATGATAAATTAGGGTTTTGAATTTGGGGATTTTTCGTGAATTTGAAGGTTTGAGGGTTTTTTTAATCGTCGATTGATGTGAGAAAGAATAAAAAGGGAGGAATTTCAGGTAACGTGTTGTTTGGAAGGAAGGAGAGATGAAGAGGAATGCTTTGGAGGAGTTGAAGAGGGATATATATAGTGCGGTGTGACTTGATGAATCGGCCAAACGGTACTTGTGCTGTGCGGCGTGGGGTTTTTCTTTTTTTGACTTGTTTGTTAATCAAATTAATCAAAAGTTTTTTTTTTTTTTTTTTTAAGAATCTTGGTTCAATGCTACCCATGGTCCAATAATTATACACTAGCCACCCGACATTATCACGAAAATAATCTTTAAACCTAGTTGTGAGGGGAGGGGTGATAACATGAAATCGAGTTGGGAGCTCGTGTTCGTGTAGTAATTATTGGAAATACTAACTTAATATAATTTATATGTTTTATTAGTCGGATATTATTGTATTATTTTGGTGTTATTAAGGTTTGACTCAAATAAAGTGATACAATTAAATAAGATTGTTTAAGTTTTTTTATAAAGTATGAGGTTAAACTATTGTGCAGAGAGAAAGACTGTTAGGTTATCAATAATCTATGATGGGCGTATTATGATAAGGAAGTCTATTATAAATAGAAATCTAGGATTATGGTCCAAAGACAACTTAATCGACCCTTAATACACCCCACTAAAAACAAAAAAGAGAGAGAGAGAGGAAAACCCTATTGAGGGTAAACAGTAGAAAACTCAAACCTTGGAGGAATTCGAGTCAACACTCATAGATTAAGGTACACTTTCGCAATTAACTTTACCAAATGATTTTGCGGGTTGATAACATGAAATTGCTTTGCGAGCTTGTGATTATGATTGGGTAAATATTGGAATTGTTGACTTATTATAATTGATATGTTGTATTATTCAAATATTATATTAGTTTCCGTGCAATGCGTTGTTTATGTAGGGAAGAATTGTAGATTGATTTGTTTAAATTTTTTGCACACCTATTTATTTAATGAAAAGGTAAGAGTAGCAAAAATAATTTGATGGCAACATAGTAAAATTGTTGATAAGGGATTGTTTGGAGAAAATAAAAAATATATACATGTGAAAAAAAAAGTCAAAAAAAAATTTAAGTTTTGTGGTAAAAAAAAAAATATATATATATATATATATATATACGGAGTAACATTTACATTAATCACTATTTTCAAGAACTATATAATTAATTGAAGAAGTGTTAAAAGGTTTCTATAAAAAAAAAAAAGGATGATCAATGTCACGTGTACATAGTTTGGGCGGGAAAAAATTGTTTTGAACTTACCATGTGTACAATGATGACATCATTAACAACCTATTTTGATTAATGATATTAGCTACAATATAGATGATTGCATATATATGTATATAATATTGTAGTTTTATAGATGATATAATCGCTTTATGACGTCATAAAGTTTGGCTCGAATAAAGCGATTATATATAAACTTGTTTATGACTTTTGTAAAGGATGGGGTCAAATTATTGTATAGAAAGTAAAAACCAATGAGTCATTCCTAATCCATGATTGGCGAACTAGGAAAATGAAGTCTATTATAAATAGACATGCATTTGTGTTTATGGTCGCTAAGACAACTTGATTAATTCTACATCTCAGCAATAAAAAGGAAACCATATAGAGGGTAAGTACTATAAGACTCAAACCCAAGAGGAATTCGAGTCAACACTAATAACTTCAGGTATGTTTTTGCAATTATTCTTTATCGAATAGTTTAGGAAAAAGGTAGAATGTAGTCTTACCAAACCGGAATATGTATAACAAATAGCTTAGTATTTGAAAGTTTTTAATAGACAATATTTTACAGAAAGTGAACTTTTATGGGTAGTTTTCGAAAATTTTGATACTATTAATATTGTAGGGTTTATAAGATACTATTGCAATTTTATTTTGTTAGTTTAAAAGTCATTTAGTACAACTTTAATATGTTTTATGAGAATGAGACAATGACACATGCTTTTTTTTCTATTGAGGTGTGAGGAAGTGACAAGGGCGAGTAATGAGAATCGATCCTAGGATTTTCTGAAATCGAAAGAAAAGCTTTAACGCTTGAGCTACTGCTCACTCTCAGACAATGTCACATGGTGGATCGCAAATTCGAAATGTTTCACTTTTCATTTTAATATATACTCCGTAGTAGTTGATATGTTAACAGTAACACCAAATTTGAAATAGCAACTTAGGCCCTATTCTCCTCGACTTATTTTTACTTATTTTCAGCAAAAATAAGTTCAGTTCAACAAAAAAAAGTTGAAATCAGCAAAAAAAAGTTCAGTTCAGCAAAAATAAGGTTCAATCCTTAATAAATTGTTAATGATTTCAGCAAAAATAAGTTTAGTTCAGCAAAATAAGTTCAGATAAATAAAAAATAAGTTCAGATAAGAAAAAATAAATTCAGATAAGCAAAAATAAGTTCAGATAAGCAAAAATAAGTTGACGAGAACAAAGTCTTACTCCGTAATAAACCTAGACCCAACTCATACATTTAAGCCCAACTTTCTCTCACCTTAGCCCAATCCAAAAAAATTAACCTCCAATCTTCCTTCAATCCAAACAAAAAAAATCACAAAGGTCGGTTTAGTTTCGTACTCTCTAGTCTCGACCGCCTTCAATCCCCATTCTCCAACAGTCTGATTTATACTCCTCACTCTCTACTCTTTCCTCTTGTTCTCCGTTTTTCTCCTCGAGAGAAAAAAAAATTTTTTTTTTTTTTTTTTTAAGAATCTTGGTTCAATGCTACCCATGGTCCAATAATTATACACTAGCCACCCGACATTATCACGAAAATAATCTTTAAACCTAGTTGTGAGGGGAGGGGTGATAACATGAAATCGAGTTGGGAGCTCGTGTTCGTGTAGTAATTATTGGAAATACTAACTTAATATAATTTATATGTTTTATTAGTCGGATATTATTGTATTATTTTGGTGTTATTAAGGTTTGACTCAAATAAAGTGATACAATTAAATAAGATTGTTTAAGTTTTTTTATAAAGTATGAGGTTAAACTATTGTGCAGAGAGAAAGACTGTTAGGTTATCAATAATCTATGATGGGCGTATTATGATAAGGAAGTCTATTATAAATAGAAATCTAGGATTATGGTCCAAAGACAACTTAATCGACCCTTAATACACCCCACTAAAAACAAAAAAGAGAGAGAGAGAGGAAAACCCTATTGAGGGTAAACAGTAGAAAACTCAAACCTTGGAGGAATTCGAGTCAACACTCATAGATTAAGGTACACTTTCGCAATTAACTTTACCAAATGATTTTGCGGGTTGATAACATGAAATTGCTTTGCGAGCTTGTGATTATGATTGGGTAAATATTGGAATTGTTGACTTATTATAATTGATATGTTGTATTATTCAAATATTATATTAGTTTCCGTGCAATGCGTTGTTTATGTAGGGAAGAATTGTAGATTGATTTGTTTAAATTTTTTGCACACCTATTTATTTAATGAAAAGGTAAGAGTAGCAAAAATAATTTGATGGCAACATAGTAAAATTGTTGATAAGGGATTGTTTGGAGAAAATAAAAAATATATACATGTGAAAAAAAAAGTCAAAAAAAAATTTAAGTTTTGTGGTAAAAAAAAAAATATATATATATATATATATATATACGGAGTAACATTTACATTAATCACTATTTTCAAGAACTATATAATTAATTGAAGAAGTGTTAAAAGGTTTCTATAAAAAAAAAAAAGGATGATCAATGTCACGTGTACATAGTTTGGGCGGGAAAAAATTGTTTTGAACTTACCATGTGTACAATGATGACATCATTAACAACCTATTTTGATTAATGATATTAGCTACAATATAGATGATTGCATATATATGTATATAATATTGTAGTTTTATAGATGATATAATCGCTTTATGACGTCATAAAGTTTGGCTCGAATAAAGCGATTATATATAAACTTGTTTATGACTTTTGTAAAGGATGGGGTCAAATTATTGTATAGAAAGTAAAAACCAATGAGTCATTCCTAATCCATGATTGGCGAACTAGGAAAATGAAGTCTATTATAAATAGACATGCATTTGTGTTTATGGTCGCTAAGACAACTTGATTAATTCTACATCTCAGCAATAAAAAGGAAACCATATAGAGGGTAAGTACTATAAGACTCAAACCCAAGAGGAATTCGAGTCAACACTAATAACTTCAGGTATGTTTTTGCAATTATTCTTTATCGAATAGTTTAGGAAAAAGGTAGAATGTAGTCTTACCAAACCGGAATATGTATAACAAATAGCTTAGTATTTGAAAGTTTTTAATAGACAATATTTTACAGAAAGTGAACTTTTATGGGTAGTTTTCGAAAATTTTGATACTATTAATATTGTAGGGTTTATAAGATACTATTGCAATTTTATTTTGTTAGTTTAAAAGTCATTTAGTACAACTTTAATATGTTTTATGAGAATGAGACAATGACACATGCTTTTTTTTCTATTGAGGTGTGAGGAAGTGACAAGGGCGAGTAATGAGAATCGATCCTAGGATTTTCTGAAATCGAAAGAAAAGCTTTAACGCTTGAGCTACTGCTCACTCTCAGACAATGTCACATGGTGGATCGCAAATTCGAAATGTTTCACTTTTCATTTTAATATATACTCCGTAGTAGTTGATATGTTAACAGTAACACCAAATTTGAAATAGCAACTTAGGCCCTATTCTCCTCGACTTATTTTTACTTATTTTCAGCAAAAATAAGTTCAGTTCAACAAAAAAAAGTTGAAATCAGCAAAAAAAAGTTCAGTTCAGCAAAAATAAGGTTCAATCCTTAATAAATTGTTAATGATTTCAGCAAAAATAAGTTTAGTTCAGCAAAATAAGTTCAGATAAATAAAAAATAAGTTCAGATAAGAAAAAATAAATTCAGATAAGCAAAAATAAGTTCAGATAAGCAAAAATAAGTTGACGAGAACAAAGTCTTACTCCGTAATAAACCTAGACCCAACTCATACATTTAAGCCCAACTTTCTCTCACCTTAGCCCAATCCAAAAAAATTAACCTCCAATCTTCCTTCAATCCAAACAAAAAAAATCACAAAGGTCGGTTTAGTTTCGTACTCTCTAGTCTCGACCGCCTTCAATCCCCATTCTCCAACAGTCTGATTTATACTCCTCACTCTCTACTCTTTCCTCTTGTTCTCCGTTTTTCTCCTCGAGAGAAAAAAAAAAAACCAAAAAAAAATAAATCGAACTCAAAAACTCAAACCTCAACAAAACCCTATCATTCAATCATTCATTCACAAATCTCACTTCTCTCTCACAAATTCATCCTCAAAACTCAACTTCATTTCCCTAATTTGAAGCTAGGGTTTTACAAATTACTCGAGGTTTTAGGGTTTTGAATTTCTACGATGTGGAACGGTAACAATCCCATGGCGCCACCGCCGGCGCCGGGGACGTCACTACCTCCTCCGCCGGCGATGCAACCGTCGTACACGGTGTTACAACCTCCGTCGCAGCAAACGCAGGAGTCGCCTGCTGAAGCCGAGGCGAGGCTCGAGGAGAAAGCTCGGAAATGGATGCAGCTCAATTCTAAGCGTTATGGTGATAAGAGGAAGTTTGGCTTTGTTGAGACGCAGAAAGAAGATATGCCTCCTGAACATGTTCGCAAGATTATTCGGTGAGTTTTCGATTTTCGCTCATTTTTGCGATTTTGTGATTTCCTTTGCTATTGTTGTATTAGTGTTGATTTTGAACACTTTAGGAAGATGACTGTATTAGTTGATGATTATCGAATTAGTTCGTTTTAGTATTTTAGTTGATTTAGCTAATAGTATGCTGTGTTTTGGGTTAATTTGTGATTTTGTTGAGTGATTGAGAGTTGCTTTGAGGTTATGCAATGAGTATGCTTCTTGAATTTGCTACTGAGACTACTCAATGAGTATTGATTTACCTCGTTTCGGAGATTTTCTGTATTTCAGTTGAATCATTTAGGTTTTTGAAGTTTTTGCACCGTTAGTTTGGTTGCGTAGATGTCACAAAAGGATTATATGGATAATTTGAGGAAGTATATAGTTATATGTCGGTAAAACTTTTATTGGATGGGGGTTTGCTTAGCTCTTTTTAGAGGCCATTGTTTTTTTTTGTTATTCGAGCCGATCCATTCTTATTGTATGTTCATTTGTTTCTAGTGTGAAATGTTTAGTTAGTCCGGAGTATTTGATTTATAAGGTTATGATGATTTGAGATTCAAAGTTATAGAGCTGCAAATAAGTGAAATTATGCTTTTAATAGTCATCTGAGCTTTCTCTAGCTTGTATGTGTTTGTTCTTGCTGCTGTAGGAGGGGTTCGTAGACGGACTAGGGAGGGAAGCTGTAAGTGTGGGAGTGAGGCAAGGATGGTTACGGCTATAATATAGTTGCTATTATTAGTTCATTTATGGAAAAGTTAGGGATTTTGGAAGGCAAGTGCTTATGCTTTGGATCTATGGAAGTGAGATAATTAGAGTTTAATTTTCAAATTTGATTATTTGGATGGAGCCAACCTTGCTTTTGCTTAGGCACTCTATGGGAATATTGTGTTTGTATTACAAGGGCGGGATTCAAGTTAATGAAAGAATCTAGGTTTTGCTGTCTGTTGTTTTTGGTGCTAGTTATATTATCTTTTAAAATATATCGAATGGCAGTAGTTTAGAAATTTCCACTTTTGTTTCTTACTTTCTTAGTATTTTATACTTGCTACTTTGCTAATGTGGTGTGCTTTGAATCTGTGATTCAGAGATCATGGTGACATGTCTTCTAAGAAATATCGTCATGATAAACGTGTATATCTTGGAGCCTTGAAGTTTGTTCCTCATGCCGTTTACAAGCTTCTTGAGAACATGCCAATGCCTTGGGAACAGGTATTGTTTTAGTTTTTACTTTTATTTTTTAAGGATCTTCATCTTGAATAAGAATTTCTTAAATTTCTTTACATTTTGTTTTCTCCATGGCACAAACCTTATGGTAGGTGACCAAAAGATTATAGTGATGAGAAGTGTGTTTCTCTTGATGCATAGGTGTTTATTCTTCTCTTTTGTTGGTTCTTGGAAGTTTTGACACCGACTCTTATTATGTGTTTCCAGGTTCGTGATGTCAAAGTTCTATATCATATTACTGGAGCTATCACTTTTGTAAATGAAATACCATGGGTTGTTGAACCTATATATTTGGCTCAATGGGGTACAATGTGGATTATGATGAGAAGAGAGAAGAGAGATCGTCGTCACTTCAAAAGAATGAGGTTTCCTCCTTTCGATGATGAAGAGCCCCCGTTGGATTATGCTGATAATGTTTTAGACGTTGATCCCTTGGAGCCAATTCAACTGGAGTTGGATGAGGAAGAAGATTCTGCTGTATACACATGGTTCTATGATCATAAGCCTCTTGTGAAGACAAAGCTTATCAATGGGCCAAGTTATAGAAAATGGCATCTTTCGCTGCCGATCATGGCCACACTCTATAGGTTTGCTGGGCAATTGCTGTCTGACATGGTTGATAGAAATTATTTCTATCTGTTTGACATGGAATCTTTCTTCACAGCAAAAGCACTGAATATGTGCATACCTGGTAAGTCAAAGTTCTTATCTGTTGTTTAGTTTACTTGTATCCTTGTTTGTTTTGTTTTTCTCTATCTGGAATTTATGCATTTTTTTTTAATTTTTTAATGTCTTGGTGGTATTAGACGGAGATGGTTTGCATTTTTGGTACATATTATGGCAAAACAAAATATAATGTTATCATTTTTGGAACAGTGGACGATTTGCCATTGTTGGGTTCTCTGACATCTTCCTTGTTTGTAGCATGCAAATGTATTTTTCCTCTTTCTCATTCAATACCTTTTTTATGGGGAAACATGCATAGCCATCTTTCTTTATTGTTTAAGCTCTGGTGGTGTAACCTGATGACTTCATGCTACAAGTCTGTAGATGCTAACCCTTTTGTTCTCTTGGCCTTTTCTTGTAATGTTTCCCATCAAATTATATTTGTTTTCTGACCTGCTCACCTGCCACCTCTTGTCTGAGAAAGTGGGTAAGCATCCATTGGGCTGTTTTGTTGGACATATGATACTGCTGCTCTATGACTTTTTCAAAGGTTATGTCTCTGAATGCTTTTTGTTTATAAGTAATAGACTAATAGTTGATCACTTGGCAAAGTTCAACGGCTTAACTGCTTAAGTCCTGGTATCAATCCTTTGTGTTTATGTTTATCATGTAACCTTTGTAGGATCCTTTTTTCTGTCTTTGACCTCATATAGAGATGCTTTCAGTACAATCTGCATAATGTGATGTCTGCTGGGACTCATATAGCAATGATATTTGCACATCCTTTGGTTTATACTAGAATAGGTAATATTTTGAAGCATTTTACTAGGATTAAGGCTTTGATTGATTGATTGATTGATTTGATTATGTTCTGGCTGTCTGACTCACTAGTTATTGTTCTTTGTAATAAAGTTGGTTATACACATATGCAGGGGGTCCGAAGTTTGAGCCTTTGTACCGTGACATGGAGAAAGGTGATGAAGACTGGAATGAATTCAATGACATCAACAAGCTCATTATTCGGTCACCACTTCGAACAGAGTACAAAATTGCATTTCCACATCTCTACAATAACAGACCCAGAAAAGTAAGGCTTGGTGTGTACCACACTCCAATGATTATGTACATTAAAACTGAGGATCCTGATCTTCCAGCCTTTTATTACGATCCCTTGATTCATCCAATAACCTCCGCACATAAAGATCGCCGTGATAAAAAGGTCTATGAAGAGGATGATGATGATTTTGAGCTTCCGGAGGGGGTGGAGCCATTACTTACTGACACCCAACTCTACACTGACACCACAGCTGCTGGAATTTCACTATTGTGTGCTCCACGACCTTTTAACATGAGGTCTGGCCGTACGCGACGTGCTGAAGACATACCACTTGTTTCAGAGTGGTACAAAGAGCATTGGTAAGGGAAATTATCCCATCCAGTTTGTATCTTCTCTACTCTTCACTTATATGCCAGTCCTGTAAATTTTTTTTGTGAATGCTTATTTTTAATTCCATTGTGTTTTTGGCAGTCCACCCTCTTATCCTGTCAAGGTCCGAGTCAGCTATCAGAAGTTGTTGAAATGTTTTGTGCTGAATGAGCTGCACCACAGACCTCCTAAAGCTCAGAAAAAGAAACACCTTTTTAGGTCTCTTGCAGCTACCAAGTTTTTCCAGGGTACTGAACTAGATTGGGTTGAGGTTGGCCTCCAGGTTTGCAGGCAAGGGTACAATATGCTTAACCTGCTTATTCACCGGAAAAATCTGAACTATCTGCATCTAGATTATAATTTCAATCTGAAGCCAGTTAAGACACTTACTACCAAGGAACGTAAGAAGTCGCGGTTTGGTAATGCATTTCACTTGTGTCGTGAAATTCTGCGATTGACGAAACTGGTGGTTGATGCCAATGTGCAGTTCCGTTTGGGTAATGTAGATGCCTTCCAACTAGCTGATGGATTGCAATATATATTTTCTCATGTCGGTCAGTTGACTGGAATGTACCGTTACAAGTATAGGCTCATGAGACAGATCAGAATGTGCAAAGATCTGAAGCACTTAATTTATTACCGTTTTAACACTGGACCAGTTGGTAAGGGACCTGGATGTGGGTTCTGGGCACCCATGTGGAGGGTGTGGCTTTTTTTCCTTCGTGGTATAGTTCCGTTGCTGGAGAGGTGGTTAGGTAATCTGCTTGCTAGACAGTTTGAGGGTCGACATTCCAAAGGAGTGGCAAAGACAGTTACCAAGCAGCGTGTTGAAAGTCACTTTGACTTGGAGCTTCGTGCCGCTGTAATGCATGACGTACTTGATGCAATGCCAGAGGGTATTAAGCAGAATAAGGCAAGAACCATCTTGCAACATCTAAGTGAAGCTTGGCGTTGTTGGAAAGCAAATATTCCCTGGAAGGTTCCTGGTCTGCCAGTCCCCATTGAAAATATGATCCTTCGTTATGTGAAGGCGAAAGCAGACTGGTGGACAAATGTTGCTCATTATAATCGTGAGCGTATCAGACGGGGAGCTACTGTTGATAAGACAGTTTGTCGGAAGAATCTTGGAAGGTTGACTCGCTTGTGGCTAAAAGCCGAGCAAGAACGTCAACATAATTATCTGAAGGATGGGCCATATGTTACACCTGAGGAAGCTGTGGCTATATATACTACTACTGTTCATTGGCTGGAGTCAAGGAAGTTCTCCCCGATACCATTCCCACCCCTGTCATATAAGCATGATACCAAGCTTCTTATCCTTGCATTGGAGAGGTTGAAAGAATCATATAGTGTTGCTGTCAGGTTAAACCAACAGCAAAGAGAAGAATTGGGTCTTATCGAGCAGGCTTATGATAACCCACACGAGGCATTGTCTAGAATCAAGCGTCATCTGCTCACACAGCGTGCCTTTAAAGAAGTTGGAATTGAGTTTATGGATCTATACAGCTATCTCATTCCTGTTTATGAGATTGAGCCCCTTGAAAAGATTACAGATGCTTATCTTGATCAGTATCTGTGGTATGAAGGGGACAAAAGACACTTGTTCCCGAATTGGGTGAAGCCTGCAGATACTGAGCCTCCCCCTCTTTTGGTGTACAAATGGTGCCAAGGGATTAATAACCTGCAAAGTGTATGGGATACAAGTGAGGGACAGTGTGTGGTGATGTTGCAGACCAAATTTGAGAAGTTCTTTGAAAAGATTGATTTGACCATGCTTAATAGACTTTTGCGGTTGATTCTTGATCATAATATTGCTGATTATGTCACTGCCAAGAATAACGTGGTTTTGTCTTACAAGGATATGAGTCACACCAACTCTTATGGGCTAATACGTGGTCTTCAGTTTGCGTCCTTTATAGTGCAGTACTATGGTCTTGTACTTGATCTTCTTCTTCTGGGTTTGACACGAGGTAGTGAAATTGCTGGTCCACCACAAATGCCAAATGAGTTCATGACCTTTTGGGATACCAAGGTGGAGACAAGGCATCCTATTAGGCTGTATTCTCGCTACATTGACAAGGTGCATATATTATTCCGCTTTACTCACGAAGAGGCCCGAGATCTAATCCAGAGGTACCTTACTGAGCATCCTGATCCCAATAACGAAAATATGGTTGGATACAACAACAAAAAGTGTTGGCCAAGAGATGCTCGCATGAGGCTCATGAAGCATGATGTTAACTTAGGTAGAAGTGTTTTTTGGGACATGAAGAATCGTCTACCACGTAGTATTACTACACTAGAGTGGGAAAATAGTTTTGTGTCAGTTTACAGCAAGGACAATCCCAACTTGCTTTTCAGCATGTGTGGGTTTGAGGTGCGGATAATGCCCAAGATAAGGATGACTCTGGAGGCATTTAGCAACACTAGAGATGGGGTTTGGAACTTGCAGAATGAGCAGACCAAAGAGAGAACTGCTGTTGCCTTTTTGAGAGTTGATGATGAACACATGAAAGTGTTTGAGAACCGGGTGAGGCAGATTCTTATGTCTTCAGGTTCTACTACCTTCACAAAGATAGTCAACAAATGGAATACTGCCCTTATTGGCCTCATGACTTACTTCCGTGAAGCGACTGTGCACACTCAAGAGCTGCTAGATTTGTTGGTGAAGTGTGAAAACAAAATCCAAACCCGTATTAAGATTGGTTTGAACTCAAAAATGCCTAGCAGGTTCCCTCCTGTTATCTTTTATACACCAAAAGAAATTGGAGGGCTCGGGATGTTGTCTATGGGTCACATCTTAATTCCACAAAGTGATCTTCGATACAGTAAGCAAACCGATGTTGGTGTGACCCACTTTAGGAGTGGTATGAGCCATGAAGAAGATCAACTGATTCCGAATTTGTATCGATACATACAACCGTGGGAGAGTGAGTTCATCGATTCACAGCGTGTTTGGGCAGAGTATGCATTGAAAAGGCAGGAGGCGCAATCACAGAATCGACGACTGACTTTGGAGGATCTGGAAGATTCTTGGGATCGTGGTATACCTCGAATCAATACTTTGTTTCAAAAGGACCGTCATACTTTGGCTTACGATAAGGGTTGGAGAGTTCGTACAGATTTCAAACAGTATCAGGTTTTGAAGCAGAATCCTTTCTGGTGGACCCATCAGAGACATGATGGCAAGTTATGGAACTTGAACAATTACAGAACTGATGTTATTCAGGCACTTGGAGGAGTGGAAGGAATTCTAGAGCATACTTTGTTCAAAGGGACATACTTCCCGACATGGGAGGGTCTCTTTTGGGAGAAGGCATCTGGTTTTGAGGAGTCAATGAAGTATAAGAAGCTGACAAATGCTCAAAGATCTGGTTTGAACCAGATCCCTAATCGTAGGTTTACACTTTGGTGGTCTCCTACAATAAATCGTGCTAATGTCTATGTTGGATTTCAAGTACAGCTTGATCTAACTGGAATCTTTATGCACGGAAAGATTCCAACTTTGAAGATATCTCTGATTCAGATTTTCCGTGCTCATTTATGGCAAAAGATTCATGAAAGTGTTGTGATGGATCTTTGTCAAGTTCTTGATCAGGAGCTGGATGCCTTAGAAATCGAAACTGTTCAAAAAGAAACAATTCATCCCAGAAAAAGTTATAAGATGAACAGTTCTTGTGCAGATGTACTTCTTTTTGCTGCTCATAGGTGGCCAATGTCGAAACCAAGTTTGGTAGCAGAGACAAAAGATGTATTTGACCAGAAGGCAAGTAATAAGTATTGGATCGATGTTCAACTCCGTTGGGGAGATTATGATTCTCATGATATTGAGCGATACACCAGAGCAAAGTTCTTGGATTACACAACAGATAACATGTCCATTTATCCATCACCCATGGGAGTCATGATTGCGTTAGATTTGGCGTACAACTTGCATTCAGCTTTTGGCAATTGGTTCCCTGGATCTAAGCCTCTGCTTGCACAAGCTATGAATAAGATCATGAAGGTATGTTTTATTGCATGTGTTTTTCTATTGTATTTCGTAAATCTAGCATGTACTGTTATTGACTTATAATGTGGCCTGTCTGTGATTTTCTTATAATGTGTTTGCTATCATGCAGTCAAATCCTGCATTGTATGTTCTGAGGGAGCGTATAAGGAAAGGTCTGCAATTGTACTCTTCGGAACCTACTGAGCCTTACCTGTCTTCCCAAAACTATGGAGAGATATTCAGTAATCAGATCATTTGGTTTGTCGATGATACTAATGTGTATCGAGTAACAATTCATAAGACATTTGAGGGAAACTTAACTACAAAACCAATCAATGGTGCTATTTTCATATTTAATCCCCGTACTGGGCAATTGTTTTTGAAGGTATGGTACTATAATTAAGATTCTGCTTTTTTGTTTGTTGTTTGTATGTCGCTAATTTGTTCTCTGCTGCATTTGAGATTATAACGTTCCCTGTGTTGATCATTTGGCAGGTTATCCACACTAGTGTATGGGCTGGACAGAAGCGTCTGGGTCAGCTGGCCAAATGGAAAACTGCTGAAGAAGTTGCAGCGCTTGTCCGGTCTTTACCTGTTGAGGAACAACCGAAACAGATCATTGTGACCCGTAAAGGAATGTTGGATCCCTTGGAAGTCCACTTGCTTGATTTCCCAAACATTGTTATCAAAGGAAGTGAACTGCAGCTACCTTTCCAGGCCTGCTTAAAGATTGAGAAATTTGGTGATCTCATCTTGAAGGCTACTGAGCCACAAATGGTTCTGTTCAACATTTATGATGATTGGTTGAAGAGCATATCTTCATACACAGCATTCTCTCGGCTCATCCTCATACTTCGAGCACTTCATGTCAACAATGAGAAGGCAAAGATGTTGTTAAAACCTGATAGAACCGTTGTTACTGAACCTCATCATATATGGCCTTCTCTCTCTGATGATCAATGGATGAAGGTACTTGCTCATTTTGCTTTATCAACTCTTTTAAGTTTTCTTTTCCAACACTGTTAATTTTTTGTTATCTCTGGTTCAGTGGGGTTTTTTTTGTTATCAACGGTTCAGTGGGTTTTTTTATTAGTTATTGTATACATTAATAGCCCATGGAGCTAATTGATTACATGCTGCTGCTGCATTTGGACCTTTTCGTCTTGGGAACAATATGAATGAACTAAGAGAGACTTTTCGCTCTATGCAGGTTGAGGTTGCTTTGAGAGATCTAATACTTTCGGACTATGCCAAGAAGAACAATGTGAATACATCTGCCTTGACGCAATCTGAGATTCGTGATATCATTCTTGGGGCTGAGATCACTCCTCCATCTCAGCAGAGGCAGCAGATAGCTGAAATTGAGAAGCAGGTGAGCTCAATTTCCTTTGTAGATCAGTGTAGTTTATTTTCAATATGGATGATTTTTGTTGAACTTTGATCTGAATGTTCCTTGCCTCTTGATTACCTTTCCAGGCTAAAGCTTCTAATCAATTGACAGCAGTCACGACTAAGACTGTTAATGTCCATGGTGAGGAATTAATTGTCACCACCACTAGTCCCTATGAGCAAGCAGCATTTGGCTCCAAGACTGATTGGCGTGTTAGAGCGATTTCAGCTACAAATCTTTATCTTCGGGTGAATCATATTTATGTCAATTCTGAGGACATAAAGGTTAGTTCTGTTTTTCCTCTTGTTCTTTAAGCTAGTTATTGATGTTTGCTTGTTTCTTCTTTATCTTTAAGCTAGTATTTTATTTCCCGTTTGTACTGCAAATGCTTCTTTTTCCTCTCTATGCTGACCAACCTGAATCTTCTCCATTAACAGGAAACTGGATATACTTATATCATGCCAAAGAACATTTTGAAGAAGTTTATCTGCATAGCAGATTTGAGGACACAAATTGCAGGATACTTGTATGGCATAAGCCCGCCAGACAATCCTCAGGTCAAAGAAATCCGATGCATTGCAATGCCACCACAATGGGGAACTCATCAGCATGTGAATCTTCCTTCCCAGCTTCCAGAGCATGATTTCCTGAACGACTTGGAACCCTTGGGATGGATGCATACTCAGCCAAATGAACTTCCTCAGCTATCACCACAGGTACTTAGCTCATCTCACTTGACTTGTTCTTTTGATGCTGCTTCATCTTTTGTTTTATTGTTTTTTTGAGTTGCGTATATGTTGTCTCACCTGATTATTTCTCAAACATAGGATGTCACAAGTCACGCTCGTATATTGGAGACCAACAAGCAGTGGGATGGAGAGAAATGCATCATTCTTACTTGCAGTTTTACTCCTGGGTCCTGTTCACTGACTGCATACAAGCTCACCCCATCAGGTTACGAGTGGGGACGTGCGAACAAAGACAGTGGAAGCAATCCTCATGGCTACCTTCCTACTCATTATGAGAAGGTCCAGATGCTGCTCAGTGATAGGTTCCTTGGCTTCTATATGGTAAGATAATGATAACTTCAGACAAATCCTATATTAGCACTATATATCTAGTTTTATACCTATTGAATTATTAATTGATGCTTATTGAATCATTTTGTATTTCTCTAGACTCCTGATACTGGTCCCTGGAATTACAATTTCATGGGAGTGAAGCATACTGTCAGCATGAAGTATGGTGTCAAGCTTGGAACTCCCAAGGAGTATTACCACGAAGAGCATCGTCCTACCCACTATTTAGAGTTTAGCAACATGGAGGATGCTGACATTATAGAGGGAGACCGAGAAGATACTTTTACTTGATTCTAGCACTTAGTCTCCAGATTTTTTGTGTTGAATTAGTTTACTTTTGTTTAGACAGCAACATGTATCAACAATGAGTCTTCACCTTGTATCCCTGGATTAAATGTAAAATACGAAGTATAGCACCTTTTGACTGGTTGCTGCTGTAGCAGTTGTATATAAAGTGATATGGAAATTTTTGAAAAATTCCGCAATAGTTTGTCTTGCATTTTTTTTTTTTTGCTTTAGATGAGATCCAATGTTGGCTTATGGGTTAATTATATACTCTAATAGAATAATATCTTGTTTAGTTTGTTGTTGTGAGAGGCAGTGAGGGCGTAACTACCAAGTGCTTGATTTTTACTCCCCCAAGATTAAGGTCAAGGCACCATTTATACAGAAAACTCGGCCAACCAGCCCAACCGTGCAACTATGGTCTAAGGCTTGAGTACGGGTATATTACAATGAACATGCACTTGCAACAGTTGCAAATCCCTACCAACGAGTGAGAAAAAAATGTACACGTTCTTTACGTGAACTTCCAATTACATATGAATGCTCATTTTGTTATATTGTAATTTGAGGCAGTTTACATTTACACCTGCATATTTGTTTGGGTCTTAGCTAGATAAACCTAACCACCAGCTTTCACAATTTAATATATGCATAAGGTGCTGTAGCACAGTAGTAGCCTAGTAAGATACAAAGGCGGCACATTTGACATTTTGCAGTGTTGTTTAGTACCCAGAAACCCATAATTGTAGGTCTTAAAACAGTATTATGTAAAAGATAAGAACTCATTGTGTGCATGATTATTATGCAGACAATTTTCATCCCCATGATCATAAATCCGACACATGTTGGCTCAATAGTGAATATACATTGTGATTGAATGAGGACTGGTGATACACCAAACAGATTGATTCAGTTGTGCCTGTAAATCTGCAAGTTTAACTCTCACGCAGTTATGCTGTCATAGCTCAGATTTACTGAGTATATGAACTAAGGCACTAGACACAGATTGATCAAATGTAATTAAAGACACGATACCAGAATTGGAAGAAAGAGGAAAAATATTAAATCCAAAAAGAAGCAGAATTTACATTTTGTATAGGTAAATTGAGTATAAACAAAGCTCATATACAGTTCCGCTCAGTTGAAGACTATCACAAAAAAAATTAGACCAGGAGTCAAGAAAAGAAGTTGGAACAAGGCAAACCTTTCACAATGAAACCACTCACACCAAAAGGAAAAGAAAGAGAAGACAAGATATCTACTACTGCACAATCATACCTAGACTATAAACCAACCCATTGTATACTTACCAAACTTGCAAGAAGTTATCGACACATCAGACACTTTTAACACTAATTAACCAAATTATCAGGACAAAACGTAATTTCTACTCGCTGAAAAGTCTCAGCGATCCAGAGCAGTTTCAGTCTCAGATTCAGAAACTTTAGTTTCTTGTGTAGGAGTAACATATTTCTTGTCTGGTATAGAATCTTCAACTTTCAATTCTGGTTTAGGGGTAACATCTTTCTTTTGTGATATAGAGTCTTCATTATCTTCGCTGTTCTCAACCTTGTCATCAGCGGATTGGGGGCTCCTGAACAATTTTTCTTCTAGATTGGTTAGTTTGTCTTTTGCTTCTCCTTTCAACAGCTCCAGCACCTCGAGCATACTTGGCCTTTTCTCAGGCTTCTTTTGAGCACACGTAAGAGCGATTAAGACTAGTCTTTTCAACTCTTCTTTCACAAAACTGCTTCTCAATTTTGGGTCAGCTAGTTCTGTGAAGTTCCCTTCACGGGCTAATGGAAGAGCCCAGTCAGTGATTGAACGATTTGAAGTCGGGTTTAACTTCTGAATAGCTCTTCTACCAGTGGCAATTTCTAGTAGAAGTATCCCATAGCTATATACATCACAGCTCTCTGACGCCTTCCCTAGCATGGCATATTCAGGAGCTAGGTATCCAAGTGTTCCCTTCACTCTTGTGGTTACATGCGTAGCACCATCCGGAACAAGTTTGGCAAACCCAAAGTCAGCCACTTTTGCACGGAAGTCGGAGTCTAGCAGCACATTGCTAGCTTTGATGTCTCTGTGGATTATATGTGGATCCGCATGATGGTGCAAGTATCTGCATTACAACCAAGGTACTTTTAAGGGAGGAAATGTGAAGACAAAAGGAGGAAAAGGAGGGGGGAGATAGAGGGAGAGGCATTCGTTTGAATTAATGATGAAATCACATACGCAATTCCCTCAGCCGATCCAACAGCAATCTTCATCCTCTTTTTCCAGTCGAGAGAACTTTCAGCTGAATTCTGTCCATGCAAATGAGACAATAAGCTTGCATTTTGCATAAAATCATATACAATCAGTCGTTCTTGTCCTTCAGCACAGAATCCACGCAGAGTTAGCAGATTACTATGGCGTACTCTTGCTAAAACCTCGACCTCAACAACGAACTCCAATTCTGCTCTATCACTAAATACCTTCAACCTTTTAACTGCAATCTGCAAACATCACACCTACCTTAGTAATATGATACAATGCAGTTGGGTGGCATCAAGGGAAAAAGATTATGCACCAAATTAGCAGCTTTATTACCAACATACTTCAATACCAAAGACATTGTCCATGCTAGCTTAAAGTGTATATATATATATATATATATAT
>PYUH01000145.1:1127437-1155212 GCA_016808085.1 Suaeda aralocaspica
TATATATATATATATATATATGGTATTATGGTGCATTTGATAACCAAGGAAAATAACAAGATTAACATCAGACAAATATGTTTATATGTACACACATTTTGTGCATGTTTACAGTGAGGCAGACGGTCCTGACACGGACACAGTCACACAAGTTGCAAGATCCTAATGATGCTGAATAATGCCAAATTACATGCGGAGCATATATTATCTAATGTGCATCAAAGCAGTTCCACAACTTTAGCTTATGCCTCGAAAGTAGCAGATGCTAGCAATCGTGTACATTATGCTTTTAGCATGACTTATTTCATTACCTAGAGTCACACAGGCAAATCATTTCATAACAAGCCTCACTACTACTAGATCACAAAAATGGAAAACCCTTACGAAAGTAATCAGAAATCACCAAGTACATCTCTGGTCATCCCATTCCTTTGACAAGGGAACAACCAAACAAGATGTAAAATATTTAAGAAAACCATTCAAATTCTCAAGAAATATTTTCCACATTCAATCAACTTAAGCAAAGTGAATAGCTCCTAAAATCTATCAACTCTTCATTTAAACTCATGTAGTGTGACAAATCCTCAAGCGACAATAGGCATGGAATTTGACTTAAAATATGAAAAAGGCGATTAGCAACCAATACATTAAATAACACTGAAGCAAGAACTAGGGTCAAGCACTGCCCACTGACAGCGCTTGCCTTGTCTCAAAAGTTTTGAAGTGAAAAGTGGAGAGACAATTCAAAACTTCAACTGAAAGCTTGAAACACCAAACCTTATGTCAACTTTAGTTTTGAAGATTGAATGCTGATGAAAGATTTGAACATAGCATGCTAGCATAACATATTGTCTTAGCAAATAAACAATGATAGATCAATTTAAAGTTCCACTCGCATAATGAACTAATCCGTAGTATGTCTCTACACACAAGTCCCATTTAAAATTGCATTTTAAGCGAAAATTTGGAAGCTCTCATTACCTGAGAGCCATCCCATAGCTGACCCCAGTACACACTTCCAAAACCACCTTCTCCAAGTTTGTTATCATAGTTAAAATTGTTTGTAGCAGCATGCAGCTCCTTCAATGAAAATACCCTCCATGGTGCCTTCTTCTCTCCATTCTTTTTCCTACAAAATTCGCGGTACCAGAATTATGATTTAAATCACCGCGGCTACAAAGAAGCAACAGAACTCTTGGGCAACAAGGAGATAACTCACACCAATCTTTGTGTATTATCAATTTGTAATCTTTATACAACCATTCAAAGATCATAGATGTAACTGTGAATCGATTAATTAATCAATCAATCAAAGTCTTAGTCCCATAAAAGATTAATGGTCGAAACGATCATAAACCACAGTAAAAAAAAGACAACTTTTACATCACATTGGTAATCATTATCAAGTGAAAACATACATTACATTGGTTTGATCAGACATACAGTACAATTCTATTACAACATGTATTTACAACCAATTTCTAAAATAAAACAAAATAAATCATCATTACGAAGAGCTTAAAACAAAAAGGAACAAATCATCATCAAATGACTTCAGTATGATTAATTTAATTAAATATTGAAAATTAATAAAATTTAACTAGTGTTTCAACCTGTCAATCCTGCTTGTCTGAATAATTGAAGTAGCACACTCATGCAAAAACCAAAAAATAAAAAAATAAATAAATAAAGTATCAAAATAAAAACTTTGTTTCATTTCATATAATTTTAGTCAAAACATTGGTTAATTGCAACTTTCAAAAATTCAAGTGTCCCAAAATTTAAACGCACCAAATTATTACTAACAAAGTAACAATATACAGAATTACAGAGTATTTTCCAATCTAATAAACAAAACAATAAAAATTAAACAAAGCAAACCTCAATTAACAAATTAATACATACCGATCAAAACCTGCGCAGCAAAAAATAGAGCTGAAATCCATGCCTCTTTGACTCTTTCTCTCTCTTTCAATTTTTTTTTTTTTTTTTTATGGTATAAAAATCGAATTATGGAAAATTTTCCAAATTTATAAGAATTCCAAATTAAAATCAAAAGTTAGAATTGAACTATTTTCAGAAACAAATTAAAACCCATATTAAAACATACCCAAAACTCAAAAACCCAGAAAATGAATTTTCAAAATTCTTCTTTAATTCATAAGTTATCTTCGATTCTGCTTTATTTATTTTGACTATGGTTTTTTTTTCTTTATTTATATAAAAAAAAAAAAGACAAATACTTGTCTTAGAAGTAACTCTGACCCTCAAATGTGCAACTAATTAGCTGGAAGTGGTGAGGAAAGAAATGGAATTTTTCTAGGAAAATTAAATAAAAAAAGAATAAAGAGATTTTAGATTCTAAATTTAATTGAATTCTTTAGCTTTTGTATCTTTCTCTCTTCTTTGTTGTTGATGCTGACATTGTAGTACTTACGACTTTTTAATTTGGAGTTGTATGCTTTTCACTGAAATATTTGACTCAGCGCATGGTTACTTTTTTTTTTTACAAATATGTGGAGAATTGAACTCGACGGAGTTGAACTAAACGGATTTTAAGCTGAATTAAACAAGCCTTTACTCCGTATAAAATTTTTTGTAGCGTTATTTTTTAATTAATTAGATTAGACTGTGTTCTTTTGGATTAATATTTATGATATTTTTGTTTAATCTATCTCTTTCAGTTTGATATAATTTATCGTGAAAATTGAGGATTATGCCTCGTCTTTCAAGATCTTGATCTATAAATAGTTACAATTCATGTAAATATGATCATACAAATTATTTGAATCATGATATTTTGGATTTTTAATGTATCGAAATTGTCTAAAAACATTGATAGGGGACTAAGGGTCTGTTTACTTCAATTTAAAATCAGTTCAGTTCAGCTCTTCTTTTATTTTGCTACTCATTAATTCTTCATAAAAACTTTCAGTTCAGTTAAGTTCGGCTCTTCTTTTATTTTGCTACTCACTAATCCTTCATAAAAACTTTCAGTTCAGTTCAGTTCGGCTCTTCTTTTATTTTGCTACTCATTAATCCTTCATAAAAACTTTCGGTTCAGTTCAATTCAGCTTAGGTAAACATGCCCTAATTGAGCAACACTCTATTTCTAGAAGTAATAAGTTGTAGTATAAAAAATTATGATGGACTTATTAAACTAGAGTTATATACAATTAGTCAAAATAAAACAGTAAGAAAAATCTAATTTTTAATGAAACAATGCACCTATAAGTTAAGGTAATAATTTTTTACTCCCCTGTTCTTTCTTAGTTGCAACACTTTATTTTTCACACTTGTCGAAGCACATTTTTAACAATTTATAACTCTAATTATATATTTATATTAATTATAAAAAAATTATATTAATAAAGTGCATATCAAACGAGATCTATATTGACTATATTTCTCTTTATACATTGATCATAAAATTAATCAAAGCTTAAAAGATAAATAATGCAACTTTTAAAATATTTCAACTAATAAACGAAGGGAGTATCTGTTTTTATGCTAGAGAGGGTAAGTAAGAACTGATGATGTGATCTTCTCAAATCAAGAGGAAAACTCAATCTAACTATCTATCCTCACTTTGGCACTAGCTAGATTCATGGTTATTACTTGTTACTTTGTTAGGCATGAGTATACAATGGACTACCCCATATCAAAACGTTTTTTAACATGTTCTAATCCATTCAAACGCGATTTCTTTTGGTTAGTCCTTAATTTATTTTCTCTTTTTGCGTGCAAAACTTGGTTTTCATAAGGCTTTTCTTATTCAAGTCCAATGTCAACACTTAGCAATAGTAGTAAGGACTAGGGAGTAGTAGTTTGACATTTTTAGGAAATTTTCGTGTTTTTATTTGTAATCTTTGCATTATTGACTACTAACTATTCAATTGATTTTGACGAGAATTTATGGTCATTTTCACGTCCATGCCATGAAAGTGTGTGAGCAAGAACAATAATAAATGGTTGCCTAGTTTGACTCGAACGAAACGATGATTAAGTGATTTTACTTACGAATATGATTGTTGATGGCTATCTAACTCAACAACAACAACAACGTAACAAATACATTGTGTATTTTAATCATATATGAGTGATCTTTAGCTTCCTCAGTTTTGAGGTGGAACGTTTATAGTTGTGCAAATTGAAAATATGTTGTTATAAGCATTCTTATTTTCCTTACACCTATATAATTTTATAAACAAATGTGGCTGATTGTGTAAGGGAAGAATGTCAAGTATACGAAAATACATGCAAATTAGATGATATTAATTATAAACCTGTTTACAACAATCCCTTTTAATAAAGTGTTTGTTCTCGCCATTTTTAATTTAAATCAAATTTTGTTGTGTTTATTTTTACTAGACTGAACATAAACTCACTTCCTTCCACTCAACTTACAAGTTACAATTGTTACCGGCACACCATAGATGGAGTTGGTTAAACATGTACAATAACCTTAAAAGGGAAATTTTGATTCCTTTGTACTTGGTAGTACAGAACTAATACTACTATAGTACGGAGTACTATGTACAGAGAATTTACAGTACAACTGTATTACAAAACTTCTAAACCACTTCTAGTCTTCTACAACCACATGACAAAAAGAAGGGACGACAATACAAGTATCCAATATTTATGGACTAAAATTGATGATCTGTTGACTAATGTTGGCGTATAATGTTCTACACTCAAATTGTCACTTTTTAGTGTATGCTCCACTGATCTTACTAAGCCTGGTTTGTGCACATTGCAGTAACCAATACCCCATTGCATCAACATATCCGAATCGCCAGCGAAATCGCCATCATTTGCATACTTGAAACAAAGCCCTGAATTATTGTATAACCTAAGTTTTTTGCCCATTTTCCATAGCATGTCTTTGTCAATGGGAAGTGGTCCGCTTAATAAGTTGTCATTTATTCTCAACTCACTAAGGTACTTTAAATCCCGGAAGTTATTTGGGATCGACCCGTTGAGCCCGTTTCCGTCTATGTGGATGACACGAATATTCGGGAGTCGGGTTAATGAGCTAGGGATTGAGCCTTGCAACTTCATGCCGGATAGTACTAATGTCACAAGATTTTTCATGCCCTCTAAGGCATTATCGGGGATTGTTGTAGACATCATAACGTTACCCTTTAAAATTAAGGCTTCAAGAGATTGAAGGTTTTTGAAAGAATTTGGAAGTGGGCCGCTTAGCCGATTGAAGCTAAGGTCCATGAGGATAAGTTCTTTGAGGCCCACTAATGAATCTGGAATTGGGCCGGATAACCTGTTACGACTGAGGTCCATCTTGATAAGAGCCTTGCTAAGCCCAATGCTTGATGGTATTGGGCCGGATAATAAATTTTGGTTTAAGTCTAAGACATTCAAAACCGGAAAAGAAAAACTGGGTAATTGACCCATTAACCTATTCTCACTCAAATCTAATGACCTTAGCCCGTTGATGTGGCCCAGCGACTTCGGTATTGACTCATTGAGATTGTTATTACTCAAATCAAGGACTCTTAGCTTGGTTAAATTACCCAATTCGTTTGGAATTGGGCCAATATGCCCATTTTCTCTTAACACCAATGTTTGAAGTGATGGGCCCAAACGGCCCAAAAATGATGGAATTGGCTGAGGAGTGTCACTTAAGCACCGGTAGAAGAATAGCGTTCTAAGGTAAGGCAATTTGGTGATGGACTCGGATATGTGTGACCGTGCCGGATCACACGTAGGGAAAGCGGTATCATCCGACAACGTCCCAAATGATAGAGATATAATGTGGTAGACATTATTTTTATCGGGCATGCATTCGATACCATGCCACCGGCCTCTACAGACATCGGGTATCTCTGTGGCCCATGAATTCCCGGTTGCTAACATAATTTCATAGACCGCCTTTTGTTCCTTGGTATCTGTTCGAGCCCCATTTTTATTCATCGTAAAACCCATTTGTGGTGCGTCAACTAAGGCTGATGGGGTGGACTCCGGCATTATAACAGTGAACGTCAAAATGCCTAGGGGTGAATTTAGAAGGCATAACAAAGTGAGAATAGTGGTTTGTAGTAAGGAATAAAAACCCATTTTTGTAGCTAAAATTAAGATTTGTGAATTTGATGCTTTGGTAGAAATGATGCATGAATAATGGTGCATGTATATATATATATATGGATGAATGAGTAAATGTGTTGAGAGTTGAGTGATGAAGTGGGTACATGGAGGGACGTGAGGTAATAATGACTTCACGAGAATGAAATGAGAGTGGAATAAATTGATACGGAGTAACAAGGAATTTTTTTACATTATTGGCATTTATTTTTGTCACGAGAAAATGGAATTTGCTGTTTTGGGCTCTTTATTTCACCATAGGCACGTATCAATTGTATGAATGTGTGATGAATTGTTGAGCTCTAAAAACATAATTTGCCTACATTTTGTCAACTATTATTACTGCATTTACATAGAAGTATAGAACACGGTTAAAGTTTCGTCAGCTAGACGTGTATCAGTGTATGGACGATAAAGCGACGATAGGTGCAGGGTGGAACGGGGGCGGATTGCCGGACTGGTTGTAGTTTAGCAAGTTGTGTGTGGAGATGGTGCTGTATAACTGCTATTACATGATGACTTTAAATAATTATACAACATTAATATATTGGTGGCAGGCCGTAGCAAAAATATTAGGGGTCCTTTTCAAAAAAAATAAACAAATTAGGCCTTTATAATTTATATTAATTAATAACGTTTAGATATTATATATTATAGGGAATAGTATAAAGAAAATATAAAATTTAGGAGCCTATGTATGTTGGGGTTTTGTACGATGGGACTCCCTCTTAAACGACCGTGATGGATAGATTGGGTAAATATAAGACTTTTTGTGATTAAAGAACATAAAGTAAGGATAAATTAGTAAATTATTACAATTTTAGGGCCTGTTTACTTTAACTGAGAACAATTGAATTAAACTGATTTGAGCTGAATTGAACTGACCTGAAAGTTTTTTTATGAAAGATTAATAAATAGCAAAATAAGAAAAGAGCTAAACTGGACAGATTTTAAGCTGAAGTAAACATATTCTTAGGGTAGTGAATGAGAAAAGTAAAAGTAAGCAGGGTGTAACATTATTCTTATTCTTATTATTTGTTTTTTTTTTTGGGTGCTTAAAGAACCTCAAGGCAATGAAGCCAAGCAATCAAAGAATAATCTAAATTGGAGAGGGAAACACTAATCAACTGAAACATAGCTCACTCTTAGGGTATACCAATTATACCCCTACACCCGTTTTACACGTCATTTGACTTCAATACACGCATAGATAGGGCATTCCAATAAATACTAACATCTTTGTGCGAGTGAGATTGAGAGTGCATGACTGGATAATATAGTCCACAATAAACAAATACGGAGTAATAATTACAAAGTATTCCGTACGATAAAATAATGATATATAAGCATTAGTCTTATATAATAGTATGAGTATATGTTATTTTAATTAGTTAATAACGAAAAAACGTTTATATGTATTAGTGTACAAATTATAAAAGTGCTGAAGTAAACTAAAAAGAATTGAAGTAAACTAAAAAAGCATAAGCAACTCCATAAAAAAACAAAAAATCTTATACGAATTTTTGAGTATGTTCTTATGCATGTATTGTGTTGGAAATGTCATTTAATTTTACTTTAATTCAATTAAAACTTGCACAACTTAGGAAAACATGACCTAAACCGACTACACGGCTACACCAAACTAAGCGTAGTGTCGTGTACTCATGTAGCCATGTAGGAGTGATGGAGTATTGTGTAGGAACCAGGAATCGAAACACGAACTAGTTTTCGAATTTGATTTTTTGGATTGCACACATTTCTCTCAAAAATATTTACTTATTTTTTCAAATTCCCGCTCATTTCACTACCTCCATTACCACCCTATCTTCTTTCCATTTTCTTCAACCCCTCTTATCTCCTCAAATTTTTTTACAAAAATTCCCCCAAATTTCCACTTCAAAAACCCTAATTTCTCATATTCAACTCTCGCAGTTCAATCATTTTGCTAAAAATTCAACGAATTAGCTAATTTTATTCGAAATTCAAAAACCCTTTGTACATGTTTTTGATTCAATTATACTAATACACGCAGCAGAAAACCTAAGTTAAGTTAATTTGATATACTGTCAACAAGTAAGTATCATATCATCAATTTTTTTTCTTCAATTGCAATTATAGAGTTATTTTCCATTTTTTTTAAAAATGAATTTAGGGTTTTGAAACTCTCGTAATCTCAATCATATCACAATTAACGCATTTTTGTTTGTTTTTGTAGCAATATTTGATTGATATGTTTATTAATGACGAAAGCAAAGAACTTAAATTATGAGGTAATTATTATTATTTTTTTTTTGTTTTTTTTTTACTGAAATTTTTAGTGAATAATGTTGCTAATTTAGCTATTAAATGGTGTAGTGGAATTAATATTGCTGTTGGGAAAGGGCGCAGTACAAGTGCTCCTAAAGTTAATTTGGGTGAACATGTGAAAGCGCTTAGTAATTTTGCTGAGCAAGATAAGTTCCTGTCGTCGAATTTCCTTTTCTCGTTGCCGGCGCAGAAGCCACAGTCGGAAGGAAGGTATATGTCGTGATTGTTGACTTATAGTGTTTATATTATCATGATTGTGTTGAGTGTATTGTAATGTGGTTGTATGTGAGTTCAATTTGGTGGTTATTCGGAGAAGTGTATAGTGAGCATTGTGCACCCGTCTCTTGTACATTTTATAACATGGAATCGAATGTGGATAAATGTGAACAACGATAAGTAAATGGCTTAACGAACAAAGGATGTAATGCAAGGACAATGACGAAATTTGAAAGTTTGATGACTATTTGAATTGTTGAAATTCTAGAGTTTGAAGAACAATGATTAGTTGTCGAGTAAGATGGTTTATAGCAAAACTCGCGAGGTGAAAATTAACCTTCTTATTTAGTTATTCTATGTATTAACCTCGATGTTTTGGAGGAATAAAGAACTTGTAAAGGACATTCAAAAGCATGTAATAATAATAGTTTGATTGGTTTGCTATATTGCTTTAAAATTATGCTGTGAAAACAATCACTTGAGGTATTCGTGGTACCGAAGTTTGAGATACATATGATGATGAATTTAGACTTCGTAGTTTTCAGGTTGAATTATATTGAATTGCTGCAGTACCTGATAATCCATCTTTTTTGTAAAAGACAAGGACTAAGAATCATATTTTGTTCCCTTAATGTATTATTGTGTATTTGATTGTTATTTTCATGAGTTTTGTGTCCGTAGGATGATGAGCTTGAGAATTCAGAGAGTTAATGGATCACCTGTGGAACAGGTAAAATTCTGTCTGGCATAGATCTTATATCCTCTAAAAATTTAGCATTAAAATGATACTCATAGTTTCTAATGAATTGTTGTTGCCGATTAAACTTTTATTTTTGTTATTTCTCTAGGCATGGAAGGCGCTTACGAGCCTTCAGCTCAGTCACAGGAACTATGTCAAGCCAGGGAAAACTGTGCAGCCAGTAAAAAATGCTTGTCAGTCTGCTGGAAGGCGTCTGGTGTCAGAGAAATCAGATGGTAGCAGCGTAAAGCTTTCTGTAAATCAGCAATGGCATCCAACTGTTAGTGAAAGCAATGATAATGGTGGTGCTGCCACAAAGTATTATGGTACCTCGACTTCCATGTATCCGGAAGCTGAAGTTGGAAGAGTTGTTGGCCAAAACAAGAGAGAAGCTGCAGTGCCACACAATTATTATTCACCTATTTCTGAAGGTTCATTGAATCATAATGTCAAGGTTACAACTTACAGCAATGGGCTAGAAGAGGCAATTACTGATGGTATCGATGATGATGATATTCTTGGAGTAAGTTGACACGCAACTTGATTTATCTTTATGAATTCAAGGTGTTTTTAGAGAACTTTTTTGCTTTAAATCTGCATTCCTTCCATGGCGGGCCAACAGCATTATAAAATACTATTAAGTGTGGCCGTACGCAACTTTTAGTTTAAATCGAGTTTAAAATCCCATAATGTAGCTTAAATAGAATACGGAGTAATATGTGTATTGTGTAGTGCTTGTTCCATGGACCACTAGTCTGCTACCAATTTGTTAAATGGTTGCACTGTTAAACAGTTGAACCACCTTTTTTCGTTACATGTGGCACTTGGGATGGAAAGAAAATTGTATGAACTAATTAGATGTCTAAGCTGATTCTCTGTTTCCATAAAAGCTATGAGCTTTCTTCAGTATTCCTCACCTGCTGTCTGTCAATGCTACTGCAAATAAAAAGCAATTGATTATCATGATATGTATATGCCCGGTTTTCAGAACATTGATGTGGACCAAATAGTTATGGAGCACTACCAATCAGGCTGTACTCCTCAGCCTACTGGTTCTAAGTCTCTACAAGCAACTCCAATGGTAGCTGAACAAAACAACACAAGACACGACGATAACTCCCTACCTCCAGTGTTGTGCTGTAATTGCAGTCATGGATATAAGGTGTGTTTTTTTGCATATCTCTTGTAGTCACGGTTTGTTGGGATAGACATTTCACAGTTAGAAGATAGACTTTGGAGTGAGATTCTCCATGTCCATGGAAGCTGATGGGCTCTTATGGAAATAATGTAGTAGCTTGTAAACTTCGTCATTTTTAATGCTTATTCTGTTCTTTTCACAGCTTGGACACTGTCCACACGGGACAACTCATCTGCAAGAAATGAAAGACATGTTGATTGCTATATCAAATGAACTGCTTGACAATTTTGATTTAGCTCCTGAGAGGATGGAGAAGCTTCGTCAGGACAGGTCCGCAGAAAGCACTCCTTTCATGCTCTATGTGCCCCTATGCCTTCAATGTATATGTAGTAGCTGTTATTTTGCATTGTACACTTAAAGATTGCTCTGTTTAGATTGCAGCTAAATAAGCAAATTCAGCTGATGGAGAATCATGCTCGTAATCTGACTATTAATTCAGAGAGGCAGAACTCACAGTTTTCTGCATCAGCAGCAAATGTAAGGGATTTTTATCACGAGACACCTCAAGCAACTTTAAGGTCGAATGGATATGATACACCTCAGGCATCTGGCTTCACAGCAGTTCCAATGAGATTAGATAACCAGTTTAATAATTTTGATAAGTCATATGGCTATAATCAGTGTGACATATCTTCAGTTTCTTTCTCATCTATGGAGAGGTTTGATTATTCATCAGCTCCTGTAGAGAGAGAGTTGTATAAAGCAAGGGTTGTTGATGTAAATTACATTGAAGGTTCGAATGACAAAAGCTGGAGTAGGATGGACTTTCCATGGACCAAGCAGTTGGAGGTGAATAATTGCAATTCCATTTGAAATCAAACTAGCATCAATGATTCAATGCGTCATGGTCGATTTGACTTTAACATACAATTTTCTATTAGGATAATAACAAGAAGGTGTTTGGTAACCATTCTTTTCGACCCAATCAAAGGGAAGTAATCAATGCAACCATGAGTGGTCACGATGTATTTGTTTTAATGCCCACTGGAGGAGGAAAAAGTTTAACATACCAGGTATATATCATCTAGTAAATAATATGTAGTCTTTATTATTGTTATACCTATAGTTTTGGAGGTTACAGGTTACCTCATATGATTTAACATGACTTTTTTTTTTTTTTTTTGCCTGGCAGCTTCCTGCTGTGATTTATCCAGGAGTAACTCTAGTAGTTTCACCACTTGTTTCTCTCATCCAAGATCAGATCATGCATCTGCTGCAGGTGATTTTTTTTTTACCTTCCCCATTAAACTATAGATATTTAGAGAGAGATGGATAACTTGCCATACTAATAGCCAAAGCTTTACAACATGGATGGGGGGAGTGGACAAAGATAAGAGGGCTGTCTATAGGAGCCTAGTTACATTTCACTCCCGAGAAGGGGAAGGGTTGGACATGGAGTCATCCACAACATCCATTCCCCTATATTCAAAGAGAATGGGAATTCCTAAACAGTGAACACCACCCCTTCTGTTCTGTACTCCATAACAGTGTTCATTAGCTTATGAGTGATGTGATTATAGTCATTTGTGAGATCCAATTCTTTCTCACAATCAGATTCTATGATGCTATGGCATCTTCGATCCTACTTTACTATCCATAGTTCATTGTGGATTACTATGTTTAGCCACGAGGATTGAGCTTTATTTATTGTTCCAAATAAACCTTCTTCTAACCCACTCACACCTGCAATATTTCTTAGAGGGTCCCTCGAGACCTTTGAAATTCACTCTACAAGTATATTGGGGGATTAGTGTTTCTTGAGGTTTGGGGGGGGGGGGGGAGGGGGTGGTGGTTGTGGTGGGGATTGAGTCTGGAAATAGTGGGGTGGGCTTGGTGAGCACGGCCTCTCTGACAAGTTTTAGCTATTTGAATGCGTTGATCTTTTTGGAAAAATCCTTTTAGTTTTCTGATTAAACACCTGCAGTCCTTTATGTGTCACAGATAACCACAGTATAGAAGGAAAAGCACATCTCCATTCTAGGTCCCTTCCATGAATGGGTAATTGAAGATAACATCTAAATTAATTCATCCAGTGGAAAGGACGGGTGTCCCAGATTATTTAGGCTCTGACAAGTATTTTTTTTCTCTTTGAGTATCGAGCCTGTCCTCGAACAGGGAAATAATGAGAGGAAACTATTGGCTTTAAAGAAAGGGTATTGCCAGTAGGAACCTTGTTGCATATGACAGTTGTTTGAACTTCACTAGACATGCTAGCTCAAAGATAACCCCCCTTAATATTTATTTACAGCCCTAACTCAACATTTACCCTCACAAAACCCAGTCAATGGTGACTTGACATAAGAGATAATGCAGAGAGTTTCTCCCCTAAACGAGAGTTAGTTTAAGTTCATCTATGGAAGCAATCTTACCAAAGCGGGAATACATTCCGGCCATTGGGGAGTAATGTGTCATACTTACGTTTTGGTCAAATTCTTTCCATTAAAGAAGAATGGGTGAAGGCTTGCTTCATTTGGAAGGTTTCTACTAAGTTTGAAATGATCGTGGAAAAGATTTAAAATTCTAAAATCTAAGGGTGACCGGGAAACCCTGTTGCACTTAATGAAACTGGATTAATGCTTGAGCGGTGCCTTGTGTAAAGCGCTAACTCGTAACCTGGCAAGCCGGCAGTAATTCTCTCCAGGCGATCAGAGTGTGGAGTTGGTTAAACGTAGGTTGTGCCAGCGCTGCCCATGAAAAAAAAGGGGTGCGCCTGGGCTGCTGGGCGTCTATCAGCTGAGAAAAACAAACACTGTGGGGGAGCGGCAGTGGGTCCCCTGCCCGTGGGGGGTGGGGGGGCCTGGGGGGGGGGGCCCTTTATGTCTTAAGCCCATAGAACAGGCAGGGAAGGACGGCCAAAAGTGGGCGCCGAGGGGGGCGCAACTGGGCAAACCCAGCATAAGCCAACCGGGGGTGAGCCGAAGCAAAGACTCGGGGGAGGACCTGGGTTGGAAGCGAAAGCCGGGGGTGGGGCGAGGATCTGGACGGAAGATCGGCGGGGGGTTGTGGGGGTATGGGGGGGGGGGGGAAAAAGCGAGCGGCATAAACCGGGCAGGAGGGGAGGAGAGGGGGAAAGGAGGGAGCGGGAGGCAAGGAACCAGCTCGGACGTGAGAAGCCAACACAGGGGAGGGGAGGGAACAGCAGGAGAGAGCGTGAAAGAACGTGGGGGCAGAGAAGGGGGGGAGGAACAAGCCGGCGGAGGAGGGGGACCACACCCGAAAAAGTGGCCAGGGAGGATCAGGGCCTCGGAGGGAAGGGCCACCCGTGGGAAGCCTTGTCGAGCAAGGGGTGCCCGTAAAAGGGGGTGGCGGAGGGGCGGGCAGAATTGGGGGGGGTTGGGGGGGGGGGGGGGGGGGGGAACGCCAGGAGCAAAGCAAGTAAGCAGGGGGGGGCCGAGGATGAGGGGGGGGCGGGGAAAGGGCTGGCCATAAAAACCGGAAAAACCCGGGGACGGCCGCGACCTGGCCCGCCGGCCCCCCGATAAAAAGGGGACAACGTCAAGCACTAGACAGCAAGCAACAAGGGCAAACAAAGACAAGCCGGCGGGGGGGAAACGGAGCAACAGGGGTTGTCGCGAGAAAGTTTGGGTGAAAACGGGAAAAGAGGGCGGGTGGGGGGGGCCCGACAGGAGCAGGACGGGGAAAACCCGGGGCGAAAGGTAGCGAAGCGAGTAGGGGGGCAAGAGGGGGGGGGAGGAGGGGAAGGAAGGGAGGTAGGGGCACAAAGAGGGGGAGGAGGGACAGGGGATAAGGGAGAAGAAAGACGACGGTGCGGGGGGGAAACGGGGGCGGGGGGGCCCCGGCGAGAGAACCAAGGGGGGGGAGCAATCAGAAAGAGAGGGGGAACCAAAACTTAGGGGGGCCAAAAAAAGGGGTGGACGGGAGCTGGATGCAGGAGAAAAGGGCCACAGCATCGCAAACGGGGCCGGCCTGCAAGGGGATGGTAAAAGCCGCAAACCAGGAAGGCAGAAAGGGAGAGGGGAGAAGGGGGGGGGGGGGAAAGCGACAAGGACAGGAAGTGCAGACGCGGCAAAAAGAAGAGCCCGGGAACCAAAGGGGGGTGGGCGACACAAAGAGGAGTGTCAAGGGGCCTCCGGAGAGGCAGGCCAAGGGCAGAGCGAAAGAGGACACAAAAAAGCTGAAGAAGAGGAGGGAAAAGGGAAAAAAGGGGATAACAGAGGGGGGGGGGCAGGCAGCGTGGGGGGGCAAAAGCACCGGGGGGGGGGAACGCCCGCGGGGGGGGAACAAGGGGGTGAAAGCAGGGACAAGGGGCCGGAAAGGAACAGAACAAACCGGAGAGAGGCCAGGGGAGAAAGGGGGCGGGCTGAGAGCCAGGACCAGGAACCTGCGGGGCACGGGGTGTGGCAGAGACAAGCGTGGAGGGAAAGAAAAAACAAAAGGGGACGGTGGGTGGTGGCCGCAGGTGAAACGGGCTGGTGCAGCGCCCCCGCTCCCCGGCGGCGGCGTTGGGGCGGGGGGGGGGGGATGTAAGGGGGCGAGGTGAGGGAGTGCATTGCTCCGGGCAAGTGCGGCCAAAGTCAAATATTAAGTGCAGACGGGTTTGGCAGAAGTGATAGGTTCAGTTTTTGGCCGGCGGGCATTTAGAGAAGTTTAGTGCGCCATTGATTTACTGGCCAGGGGAAATTGTATTGATGAAGGAGCGCAGGGGGGGTAGTCCGAGGGGGGGACATGAGGGGCGGGGGGGATATCGTGGCCAGAGGTAGCAGGGTGCACGCATGGATACTAACATGACGAAACTGGTATGGGGCAGCGGGGGTAGTGTAAACGTGGGGGGGCCGGGGGGGGGGAAGGCGGGGGGGGGCCGCGACAGGGGGGGTGCGGGGGAGGTGGTAGGAGAGGCCAGAGGCGGTGTGGGCAGAAACAGGGAAACAGAGCGGTGTCCAACCACCCAGGGCGTGAGCCGGAACTGCATAAAACGGCGACCCGGAGCACAGCGGTGGGGAAGGGAGAAGGACAGGGGGGCAAGAAGCCGCGGGGGGCACAGGCGCGGGAAGGGGGGGGGGGAGGCCGGCGCCGGCAACGTGGGGGAAAAACAAAAAAAACAAAAAAATAAAACAAAACCGCCCTAATTTTGTTTGTAATTCTTTGCATGAAAATTTTTTACAAAATTGACCAGTTTTTTTTTTTTTTTTTTTTTTTTTTTTCTTTAATTTTTTTCAAAAAATTTTTTTTTTTTTTTTTTTCTTTTTTTTTTTTTTTTTTTTTTTTTTTTTATTTTAAAATTTATTATTATTATTATATTATTTTAATTGTAACCTTCTACTTTATAATCTTTATCTTCTTCTCTCTTGCTTTGTCTACTCATGAAAGCTTGTATTTTAGGTATTCAGTTTTCCCCAACCAAGAGGTGCTTGGAGGAAATTGATAAGTCATAAGGGAAAAACCACTTTGGATGAATGTGGTATTATATATGCCTTTCTCGAATGGATTGTGAGAAGGTTGCTGAACAGTTACACGGTCTGTCTTCTCTTTGTGGTGTGTCAGTTGTATGAACTTATTTATTCCGTTATGGTTCATAAATTGGTTTCCAAAGTGTTAATGTGTGGACCATCATATTCTTGAAGGAGCCTGGCACATCAAGATGATAGTGCTGCTTAATTATCCTATTAATATTGTCCGTGTGAATGGTGATTTATCATATCCTAGATTCTACTTTAAGACCATTTGATAATGAAAACAACTATTACCATTTTATTTACCACTTAAAATTTTGGTGGATGGTATATATTTCATGAATTTAAAATCTTCAGGTTCGACATAAAGCAGCATTTACCATGGCAGTATGGATGCTGCTCAACGTGCCTCTGTTCAGAACCAATGGAGCAAAGATAGATTAATATTAATATAAATGTGCAACCGTGGCTTTTGGAAGTTAATTTTTACTATATTATCATTGACTTTAAGTATCTTGGTTCTTACTTCTGATAGCTGTTGTTTGACATTTTATGAGCATCATTAGGTTACAATAAACCAGATGTCGATTTTGTGATTCATCATTCCATCCCAAAATCGTTTGAAGGCTACCATACAGTGTGCCATTAATTTAATGTTCTTCATTCTTTTTACATCACTAATGCTGGTATGATGACGGAATATCTATATTTACACATATCGAATTCAGTAGATTTTCTTAATTATTTTTTCGAAAGTAATGACTTCTAGCTTATAGACTGTTTACATCAGTCTACAAATAGATGTACTCTGTGTTCCATAACTACAGAGTTTGGAAAATGCGCAAGAAGTATGACAGTGTATATCTGATGGTGGGTTTTGGTGTATAATACAGTGTGAACCTTAGTGCCTCTTTTAGAGAACAGTACCCCGTATGAAATAAGGGCCAACGGTGTTACAAAGATGTGCTTATAGAGTTTGAGGAGTCACAGGATCGATGGTGGCGTAAGGTGTGCGCAGGAGAAGGAGGTGCGGCTGGTAAAGAGGGGTACGCCATCTTGTGTGCGTTTCATAACTATGGGTACTATGTAAGTCCAACTAACCTAAGTCATTGATTTGTCTGGAAATATTTCGTATGCATACATGTTTTTGACATCGGCTTTTTATGGATACCAATGGAAATAGGCAGGTGTCCCTCAAATCACATAATAATAATGTTAATAATACCCAGAGCCGGGTCAACAAGCAAACAAGGGCCGGGGAGCAAAGGCATACACCACAAAACGTGAACCCCCAAATCTGGGAGGATATTGAAACGATATGGAGAACCCTACCATGGAGGATATGTTCCCTGAAAATCTGCTAATACTTCTTTAAGTCAATCTCCTTGTGCAAAGTTGAGTGTAGCGAGTGATGTAGAGTAGTATCAGGTTAGCATGTAAAAGAGGTGAACGTGTCCGACGGGACATGATCGCAGCTGGTGCGCACGTGAGATAATTGATCACTAGGGAGCCGACACTAAACCACTGAAAAAGACATGTGATAAGGCCTACTAAGGGCAAGAAGTTCATGAGAAGATGTGACACAGGGAAGCAATGGGGGTTTCTAAATCCACGGAATTACTGGTATTTAAGACCAGATATTCGCCTTCAACATAGTTGGTGTGCTCAGGTGGACTAAAACATCAGGCGCAACAGGCTCACAGCCCCTGGAATCCCGGGTGCAAGCCAAAATGTAATATTTAGGCACTCAAAGTGATCAGAACGGGTGGGGTTGAAAGGGAGACGCAAGGGAACTCTAGGAACTCACCTAGAGAAAACCATGCCGGGAAAAAGCAGGCAAGAAACACAAAACAATACTCGAAACTTCACGGGGGGGAAAAATTAGCAAAGGGTGAAGCTTCCGAGTGCTTTCCTTTGTGTGTTGAGAAGCTTCTTGCTGAAGAGGTCAAAAAAAGCGATATCTATGGATCCGTCTCCTCCGTTCTAAAGGTATGGCAATCAATTCTTATACCTAGTTAATCACTCGATTTTTTATTGCCTAAACCATTTTTTCAGTTTAAAAAAGTATGTTTGGCAATGTTTGGTTAACTTAATTTAGATGCATCCTTAACTTCAGGTCAATGAAAGCACAGTTAGGGATTTATCCTTAGTGGTCAGAAGATCATTTTAAGGTTCGGCCTCTAAACCCAATCATGCATGCACTGATAAATCTTCTCTTTTGTCTCTCTCTCTCTCTTGGACAATGGATAAAAGAATCTAAAACCTATGAGAGAAACAAGCTAAGCTGTTTGATGCTCGAGGGACTTTTGACACTTATATGGTCACTGTTGTGGTTATGCTTCTGGTCTCTATCGTATCACCTCCCAATCTCGTGAAGAATCTAGTCTAGTGTTGTCGAAGTGGATTGCCTTTTGTTTTCTCTTTCTACAAAGTTTCTCATGTTTGTGACTGTGTTTATTCAACAAGCTCTATTGTTGATAATTAGTGCAGATTTGCGACAAATTCTGAAAGAAAGTTTAACTTTTGCACTTTATAGATGAGTTTTTGTATTGGTTTGTTGATTAGAGCATTTGACTCAATTGACTGTGTTGTCCATGGATGACAACTAACATGTATACTTGCAGATTTCCTTCGACTAGAAGACAAATACCAACATTGAAATTTACCAAAGCTGAGGCAACACCTGCAAAACCCATGGTTTCGTCTGGGAAGACAAGTCCTCCAAAAGCCACACTTCTAAGTTAAATCAGAATTTGATACGGTATAGTTCCCGTCACTAATTGTGACTGTTTTGTCTTGTTGTACTTGTTACAACTTTTAAATTTCACTCTACTATTAATCAATTTCTTGATTTTTATCCAGGAAATTGGTGCCAAATTGTATCCTGCTCTAGACTTCTAAGATCCGCTCTTATGAAAGAAGGTGGAGAAAGGGTCATGGCATATCACATTTTTCGTATGTGGTCTGATTTCTGAGTTATCTTGAATGTTGCTTGACTCTTATTGTTCTGTGATTTATTATTCCCCCTGTTCTATATTTTTTATTGTTCGATTTCTATGATACGTCTGAAAGGAAAAAAAAACTAATTTCTGTAAATTAAAATTAAAAACATAGAAACAGTGAATTGATTGCTAAAAGAAGAAAAGTTTTTTTTTTTTTGAAAAAAAAAAAAAAGAAGAAAAGTTTGGTTCAGATAATATCATCATCAATAATAATCATTTTTGGTTGCTTCAGGAATGCAACATTACAGCGTATAAGCGCAAGGGTACCTCGTACCAAAGAGAATTACTGGAGATAAATGGCATTGGCAAGTAAGTTTCTTAGTCATGTATAAAAAACATTATACCGTATAGATTTGTCCAGTTGGTAGAACACCTCCGTTGTTTTTTACTGCTATATGTTGGACCGAAAAAGCTCTCATAGTTTTGGTCCATGTAGCAAGTAAAAAACAAAGAGGGATGGAGTTTGTGATAAGATTAACCATATTAGAGGTTTTTCCGGATAAATTATAATCAATCTCCAACCTCTCATTTTCTCCAAAACTCTTTCCACCAAACACCGCAGCTTCCATTGCGTGTGGCCATATATTGTCACATAGTTTTGCCAGAATGATGTAGCTGATCCTTAATCTCTTTCGCGGTCACTACGCTCATCCCAGGCATCAATGCCATTCTGTTCGAGAAAGAATTGGGTATGGTGATCGTCTCGAAACCATTGAAGCTACTACAACAGCACTATGGAAAGATAAGAACAGCAGTGGCAGTAATGACAGACAATCAGCAAAAAGGAGAGAGAAACTGCCAAGGTCGAATGAAGCCTGTAATGAAATGAGGACGTTTTGGAAGCATGGAAGGTCGAAGAAAAGAGCTGTAAAAACGGGGAAAACTGCTGAAATCAAACCTCTGGACGCTGATGTGTTCAGTGACTGCCTAGACGATGCTGATCTCGATTTTGTTGACTCGGTTGTGTGAGATTCATTCTAGTGGGAAGAATTCAAATGGTGCAAACAATGTTAACGGACGAAAACATGCCTGAGTGGTCAGCACACATGAAACATGTAGATCAGCTTAGACTTGTGTTCTTTAATGTATATATGTGTATATCGTTTTGCTTAGGCTAGGCACACTTTGCAGAAAGAAATTAGGGGGATGATAGGGGGTAGTTTTTATTTTTAATTTGAATCTTTGATTTGTAATTGCAAGTCTAATGTTCTAAGTCTTAGAGAGTTGATAATCATAAGTTTTTATTAATGCAACATTATAAAACGGAGTACTTATTTAGATGTTTACTAATCTTCTTTCTATTCCACACACCTTTTTATGCCTTACATTTATAAGTCCATATTTTGCCAAACTTGCTTGAAAATATGTAACTGATCAATTAATCTAATTCTTTTTCTTCACCTTTCTTAATTAGTGGCTGAAATCAAATAATGAATGTCCTCCAAATTTATAGATGTAGATTATAAGCGTATAGATTACTTGTTACTCGTTTAAATAGTGTCTTGTTATCTAAATTTGGTGACACAACTGTACAGAAGTTATAGTCTATACTTGTATTAATGATCTGAGTGATCCAATATATACACGACTCTATGTGTTGCATTATTAAAGGGTAATATTTACCTTTAAATTGCATATAAACATTAAATATTACCTAAAATGAAATTAAGTTGAGAATTTACGCTATTACCATAATCGTTACAATAAAGAATAATTTAGTACGTGTTATTTCATATCCTACTGAGTGCAAATTAATTAATAATTATGAGCACACACAAAACAGATTAATTAAAAATGGCAATGGTTAACAATATTAAAACTGAACAATTTAAGCTAGTATTACCGTAAGTACATTACCCTGAAAATTGGCGTTATAATAAAGGAAGAAGCTCAAATCATTTCGCGCCATTTCATTTTCTCTCTCCTCTCTTAATTGTGCCCTAAGTCATTTTAGCGGCAATTAGTCAACTCTCTTCTTCTCGTTCAAAATCAATCTGAAATTCGGCGCAATGAAGTGCTTCTTTAATTTTAGATTTGATGTTCTTGCTTGGTTATCAAACCCTAATTTTTGGAAACTTTCTTTTAATTGTTCAATTGAAATGAAATTGAAGTGATAAACGAAGAAAAAATGACGCCATTAGAGACAAAAGACAGCTCGTATCGTTGAATCTTCAGTTATTGATGAAAAGTACTAAGAAACAGTTCTCAATAAGGTTTCCCGAATTCTTTCTCTTTTTTCGTTCTGATTTTGCTGAAATTCAATTTTTAAATCACTGTTTTTTTTTTTTTTTTTTTTTTTACGATTTCGAATTTTTTTGCTTGAATTTGAATTTCTTTCTATTTCAATGTTGGGAATAATAAAGGTTGGAGAAAGAATTCTGGAATATTCTTTAACATGGAGTATTTCGAGAATAGTGATAAACGGAGAATTGGATGAAGCTAATAATACTTATTTGGTTTTACTTCAATTAAGAATAATCTTCATCCTACCAGAATCTTCTTTGAGATTCGGAAAACAGAAATTCCTCGAAGCGTTGGAACGGTGTGTAAACTTGATTTGATGAGTAATTGTGGAATTGTTTGCGTAACGTTGATGATTGATTGCCTAAATGTATTTTTCAGAAACGATGACGAAGAGGCGAAGGCCATACGAAGAAGGAACTATGTTTGTCATTAGACAGTGACATGTCTGTGTTGATGAAATTTTTCGGTTTTTTTAGGTATGAAGCAATTTTTAGTCCCTATTTGCATAATATATTGATTTAAGATTGTGTCATTTGGTTTGCTGAATTTAATGAATGTTAATGTTGTGATGTTGTCAATGTACATTTGTTAATTATTTTGTGTTTTAGTTTGTAAGTGATGATTAATTACTAGCTCTGAAAGACGAGGGTTATTAGTCACTTCTCGCGTTATTTTTATGATTGTTATGTATATGAAGTATTGGTTTGTGCACTACCACCTTCGACGATTTATATGTAAGTCTTGTGGAGCAAATCAATAAACCGTGTGGCTTCATTTGATTCGTCTCCATTTGAATATATTAAACATGTTATTGTTTTTTATTTTGTATTTATGATTATGGTTAAAGTAGCACATTGACAAGTGTGAAAGTCCAATGTTTATAAAAGTGAACAAATTGTTATGCAAAAGATGGTACTAACCTGAATTGGTGGCTATGGTTTCCAGTCTGAAAATATTGGAGCCATACTTATTAGGACGTCAAGGTGAGGTGTGCTAGAACAAAATTGGCTGAGTCCTTAAAGCTTTCATCCTTTTCTTTTCACTGAAATATCATAATGCTGGTTGGTGATTCGCAATTAGATATTGTTATCTTATTCTATTTCTAGTATTACAGATAGATAATCAATCTTTTATATCCTATTACAGCCTTTGCTGTTACCACAGCAACAGTTGCTACGTCTCCAAGCACGGTCTATTTCCAGAAACACACGGTACTTCTACAGACTACTGTGTCTCGGGATATGGAGACTTGGAGAATGTGTTTACGAATATTTTTGTACTGCTAATTTTTCTCCATCTAAATATCTCTGATTTTCAAGTTATTAACTGTCTTGTTGTCGTAATCTAGCAGACTAGTAGATCTTTCCTTTCCTATCTTGCCCCAGGTCTTTCCCCCTTGGATGAGTTCCAGTGCTGATGGATCAAGGTAAATCAATGTCACTGGTAAGTATAACGTGAGTATTGACGTGCATGTATACACAATATGGATACTACTGACAGTCTGATGTATGTATTATATATCAGGTTATTCTCATGTGGTCATCTAAAACAGAGTTATGGGGCCTGGGAAATCAGCCTAAGTTGTGCAGTTTGACACTTCACGGAACAAATACTTGGCTGTTGGTGATGAATCTGTAATCAAATTTTGGCACGTGGATCGTTCCAACCTTAGAAACTATTGATGTGGGGGGTTTGCCGGTATAAACTCCTACACTACTATGATCTGACCTCTAGTTTAATGATTTGTGTCGAGATTACTTTTGTTGTCTACAATTAAACTTCATCTTGTTATGTTAATTTTGATCTGTGTCATTATGCTTTGCATTTGATATGTTTCAGGCATCTCTTTGCATTCGGTTCAATGAAGAAGGAACTACATGGCTGTATCTTAATTAAAGTACTTGCCAATGCAGATGGTATGGAACTTTCGTTTCAGGGAAACACTTAGCTTACGACTATAATAATGCATTAGCCTTTGCTGCTTCCCACTAAATTTCCATTAAAACTAATGCTGCTACTCTGCAATATAGCACACTCCTCTTCAAAGTGTATTAGGAAAATAAAATCCAAATCAACAACAATGTATATGGTGGTGATCAAAACATTCAAAAATCAAATTTTCATTACATTAAATAAGAAATTACACATAATTTGAAAATCAAATAGAAAAACAGAAAGTGAGAGAGAAAAGTCTCTTGAAGAAACTGTAATAAATTGTAAGGTTCTTCTGAATCAAATATTTTAAAAAAGTTCTCTTCTTCCCGTTAAAATTTGATTAGTCTACTGGTTGGAAAAAATTTCAGCAGTTGAAACATGCACATTACTTCAAAGTATATCAGTATATTAGATTTATTGTAAGATCTGAAGCTTGTGGTGTGAGACTTGTAGGTACTACCTAGTACCGTATACGTACCCAAAAATCAGGAAGAAGAAAAGATGGGAATTGGCATGTCACATAAATATTGCGCATAAAAAACAGCCCAGCAAGCAGGCATGAGGATTTCCTCATGTATACTTATTATTCTGACACGTTTTACCTAGTTCTCACCCAAATTCCACTATATATATTTTGGATAAGTCCACATCCTCATTTATTCTAGACTTGTAATTTATTTATAGCTTTATCACTTTCTCCCTTATTATTTGTATGTGCACTTTCCTTGAAAGAAACAAAATAGTGAGTGACAGAAAACTTGAAGTTATATTAAGGAATTACAAGAGTTGAGAAAAAGAACCTAAAATGCAAATAGTAACACACAAGCAAGGTGATGACACAGAGAGGGAAATAAGGGTTCATCATACTCGTACTCATATCAGCTAATGAGTATAGGAGAAAAAAAGGTAGGGAAATAGTGGCGAAAAGAGGAGGTTAGTGGAGGTGTGCCCTATACAGCAAGCTTGGCACACACAATGAATACCTTGGTGGCCAACCGTGTTGTGGCGGTGCCAGGTGCGGCACCACCAGGGCATTGGATAGGGGCAGGTGGGTCCATGATAATGGAGACGGATAAGCAAAGTGGGTTAGTTAGAAAACACTACATAGGTATGGTTACTATGTTGGATATCCTAGCTCATCTTGCTGGTAATGATGTTGTTAATTGGATGGTGGAGATCCTGATGATGATGTTGAAAAATAAGTTGTCTGTCACTGTTCCTCTTATTATTGGTCATTGTCTGAGGGGGGCTTGTGGACTCTTAATCCTAAACTAGGTTTGTGCTTTATATACTCACTGTTGTTTATCTGGATTATATTGTTTCATGTGTGGTATGTTTGTGACTCTTGTTAATGTGTTATGGTAGTAGAGAAATATAATTTCATGAAAATCCTGCGTCGAACCAAATCTAACAGGATTGTGTGAGTAGGTGTAGATAGAGGTGTCAAAGTTTGGGAGTTTGATTGATAGTTTTCATAATAGGACCTAGATATACTGACACCCTAGACTATGACTGCTAGGGATGAAACAAGAAAGTTAGCCTGGATCACCTCACAGATTGAATTTGAGTTTCGACCGCCTAAAGAGTCGCCCCTAACAAACATGGAGTCCATATGCTAGGTTCCCTGCGGACGGCATTCTGAAAACGAGGGAATTGAACCATTCAATACCTATGGCCAACATGCTATAAGCAACCCCAACCAAGTCCAAGGTGAGCAGTTTGCAAAATAAACATTATGATATAAGCATACACACTTGAAAGTATGAAACAGTAATGTTGGGCAAGCCAACAGTCACTGCGCCTCATAAATTTCACAATAATTGTGTTGGCGCAAGTAAGGAGAAAGGAAAGGAAAGAAGGGTTAAGGTAAAGACTATCTCGAGGAGGAGAAGATTGCTTGGAGAGACAATAAAGATAAAGGTTTCTGAGGATGAGATAGGGTCGAGTAAAATTATTGTACAAAACCAAAAGAGAAATGTGAGTTTTACTACGAGAGACAGAGGTCTGTAAACTTGACCTTCAAGCATATCATATATGCACTTGCAAAGCGAGGTAGACGAATGCACTGCCAAGTGAGTAGATGTCAGCCGCACAGGTAAGTAGATATGTGCTTGAATTCAGGTCAAAATGATCCAAAAGAGCAAAAAAGCACTGTGTGACTCAAAGTTCTATTAGTTCTCCAAGATATATCCATAAATCATTGTTGCAAGAATATATGCAGTCTCATGAGAGTATGGAGGCTCAGCAAGGGAATCACCGTGCAATGGTACCACTAGACAGCCCAGGATAATATTTCGGGTGTGAGAGCTTGTGTGAGTCTTCATCATCCTCCGATGTTAACGCAAAGGATGTCATCAAGTGATGCATCTCATGGCCAGGAAGAGCTGAATGATATATTGTCATGCACTGTAAAGAGTGCAGGAGCTATCACTGACCACCATTCTTGCTGTAACTCACCAGACACAAAGCTATAGATGCTATTAGGGGCTAAGAAGAAGTGCTTCTCTTCTAGCCGTCCCCATCGTTGAAGCCTCTGATATCCATCTGAAGGTCACAAGCAGCTGATTAATGTAAGTGAAGTCGAAACAATACATCTCAATTAGTTTTATATCTGCTGTGAATTATCATTGAGGAAATATGCAGTGGTTATGGTAAAGAACTTAGCAGTATATTTTTACAATGTTGAGCTAGTGGTGGTGAATTGCATTTATACATGGTTTGGCCATGGGCACTTCAAATGTAGGGATATGGCAGGGAGCTCATCGGAACATTTTTCTGCGACTTATAAGAGGATGCCCTGTTGATCTGATGCAATCCTGGTTACCATTGAATGTGAGGGATTTCATGAAGCGAGTTTATGAAAATCCTTCCCATGGAGCACATGACTTGGTAAACTCCCCAAGGCTACTACGGACTTGCTATTGCTGATTGCCCCTTGTCAGAAGTGGTGACAAGGTCATAAACAGACATGTGCACCGTGTTGGATTGTGATGATTCTCGCACACTCGTTGGGTTGGTCTCTCTACGGACATAATACGAAGTGTAAGAGCTGCTCTCATTCAGCATCCTAGTACAAACAGGTTTCCAAAAGGTAGCCACATAGAGACTTGAGCACGTGTTCCTGAAGCTAACACGTTAGATGATGGTTAGTTGTTGAGTGTGATGTTCAACGGTTTATTTTAGGTTCTTCCTAGTGTGTTTTTTCTTAACCATCCTCCCCCCCCTTTCTGAGTTCTCCACGTTAACTGTAAAAGTGAGCTAAATGATGTTTACATACTTCGTATGTTTTTTACTCTGTTTCTGTAATTTGTGTTTATTCAAGGTGTGATTCCTAACTTGCAAATCAGTTCGTGAAAGAGATTATTCCTCTAGTTTAGACTTTATGCATGGACATCAAAATAGCCAAAAGGGAGTCTAAAGAACTTGCAATTGCAAATGTAAAACTCGAGCTTTGACGAGATCATCCATTACATTATCATATTACATCCATGATCGATCTAAATTGTATGCTTCTGAATTAGGTAAAACAGCATGGCATTTGAAAATTGGAAGTAAAAAATAAGCTAAACGAGTAATTGAGCAAAGCACCCTTGGCTTGAGCAAAAAGCAAGCAACAAACTACCAAAAATTTCATCCACCACAATTAGATTACCTTAAGAGCTTCGTTAATAATTGTGGCGTAATGTTAACAATATGTATGATAACACAAACAAAGTACAAAACATGCATTCATCACACGTTCACAACTCTCTATCATGAGTGCTCAAATTCAATCATTAGGTGAAGGAGCGAACTTAGAAACTAAATCTTCAACCAGACTACTACAATATTGTTGACGCTATGGATCATCTGAAACTTGGGGATTTCAGCAGCACAGTATAAAACCAAGCACATAATCTCTAAGTGTTGTCTCAGTATCTCTTGGATTTCAGTTCGCTTTCTAGATTGCATCATAGTTGAAAGCTTGGTCACCTCATACAACAATCCAACAGAGAACAGGAACTGCCAACAAAAAAATCACTTGTTAAGGTTTCACTGCGTCTAAAGTCTAAACTATCTGAGCACAGACAGAATTCCCTAATGAGATGAATTTTATTATGAAACGAATGTTACAAATGTTGCTACATTGTAGGGTAACTTTTATTTCAAAATTGACAGCCATATAACTAGAGTAACCAACACTCTAAGAAGCGACGGGTATAAATGCAGGAAAGAAAGATGTACGATTTCATGTTACTCTTATCAGTGGAAAGTTAGAAGCTTTAAAAATCAATTAAAAGAAATAATTACGCCCCGCGACACTGAAAAACATATAAGACTACTATCGATTGGCAGAAAATATTCCAAGGAAAAATGCATATCAAGAAAACGAAGAAAGCCTCTTCTCTATACATTCTTCATATAGATGAAACTCTACAATAAATATCTCAAACTTGCCAAAAAAAAATGATTCAACAGAAATATTAGAGCAATAATCAAGACTCTTAATACCTTTATTCTGAGGTCCTGATTATTATGGTGTTACAAATTGAAAAAAGGCTCTCGTTAAACGATGGTCATTTTCACACAAAGCTTCAGCAGCGCCACACAGCTATTGAACGTTTGCAACCAAAAAGTAATC